>JANUWF010000780.1:0-75027 GCA_026120185.1 Voacanga thouarsii | reverse complement strand
ATTAAAACCAACCCTAGAGCAAGGGGGTCGGGATGCATATCATTTTTTCTTGCATGCATAAATACATTTTTATATGATTTTATGTGCTTTGGATATGTGATTTGTAGTCTAGATAGCTTAATTGTGCTTAGTGAGTAAGAAGGGTAAAATGGTAATTTTGGTACAGGTGGAAATAGGGAGATAGCTTGATGGTTAAATAAAAAAAATATTTGGGAGAGAAAATAAGAACAAGAGTTGTTGTGGTTTAGTGGTTAGAGCTTTGGAATAAAACCTTGAGGTCTTGAATTCAAATTCCATCATTTGAGTTTTAGCATGATTAAATTTTATTTTTGGTTACGTAGGCTGTATTTCGGCCTTTGCATGCCTTGGGGAAGAGTAGGAGTGTTGTCCTAGGGGAAGACATGAAATGAATGTCCTAATTCCACTCTTGTGCCTTACAAAAATTTCTAAGGTATTCAAACCCTTCTTGATCTCTAGCTTTCCCTACTTCTTAATCAATTAGGTTGTTCAATTTATCTAGGCCAATTTTATTTCCAAAAAATTCCAGCAAAGTTCTATGATATTGAGGTTTCAATGTGAGGTATCTTGTTGGCCAAAAATAGGGAGGAGTTATCGAAGGTTCCCAAGGGAATTAATCTCCAAGGTTGAACCTTCAAATTCCAACCTATGTGTGTTCATATTCTTCATGTAGTAATCTGAAAATTTTTCCAGCTTCTTGATCAGTCCAATTGTCAAAAAATTCAGCCATCTTTCCCTCCCAAATACTGTAAAAAAAATGACCAATTCACTCAGCTTGAAGACTAAAAATTCCAGCCAAATTCGAGCTGCACAAAAGTTGTGCAAACCAGGAAAATTCCTGGACAGTTTCATAGCTTGGTGAGCAAAAAACCAAGCTGTTTCTTCTAGCTTTTCAACAAGCAATTCAACCTTTTTTTTTCTCCATAAAGAAGGCGGGAAACCTACCTTAAAAGGCCTCCCAATATCTCTTCAAACCTGCAGCAAATTGAATGAATCATGGTAGAAAAATCTGCCCAGAAATTTCCAGCAAGCTTGCGATTGGTTTATCAGAATTTCCAACTTTGTTCGTTCTTCACCCTTCTCTGAAACTCAACCCATTTTTCTGTACAAACTCACCTTGATTAGCCATGAACTGAACTTCATCATCCTTACCAGTGTTCTGCACAAAAGGAGCTCCATGGCTACTCCTAAAATCTCTCCATCAATCAGTACAATCAAGCCTTTAATTGGAGTCCAAAATTCCAGCAAAATATTCCAACAACCTTCCATGGAGTTAGCCTCAGACAACCAGAAAATTCCTTCACCATTGTACACCATATTTTGGCCACCCTTAAGCTCATTTTAATAGCATTCATCTCAAAAGAAATTCAACAATTCAGTCAGCCATTGAAGCTTCCAAAAGACCTCCAACAACAAAGATCTTCTTACCATATTTGCTACCACAAAATATTCCCTAAATTATTCTTGTTGAATTTCAAACAACCAACTTTCCTTTTCCTCCCAAATCTGAAAGTCCAATTATCAAAAATCTCCAAACCAGTCGGCCACTATTTCCCAACAGAATTTCAGCCAGCTTCATCCATTCTGTCCATTCTCTCCAAACCTCTAAGAACACCAAGAACACCTACTACCATTCTCAAGCCTAAGGCCACTCAAAACCACTTCAATCTTCTCCAAAAACTCTAGATTATACATACTCATTCTCGTGAATCCATTCCTACAATTTTTAACATCAAACACTGAAATCAAAGTCTTACTTTTGGATCAAAAACTAGAATTTTCTTGAAGGCTCAAGAACACCTTTAAGGTAAGCATGAACGATCATCTCCATCTTCATTCATCTTCAACTCTTAATGAATATATATATATATATATATATATATATATAAATATACATATACTAATAGACTTTCTCTTTCTCTCTCTCTCTCTCTCAACATCCTCAAAGTAGTCATCATTCAAGTAAGTCTTCAAACTCCTCTTTAAATTCTAGATTAATGTCTCTTGGATCTACTTGGATGAGGATGGAATATATTTGGAGATTGATTATGTGTTTTGTGATGGAGTTGGGATTGAAGTATGAGAATAAATGTGTTTGTATGATAGAGATGGGGTTGAGGCATAAGATGATTTGTCTTGGTTGAATGTATGGCGTTTTTAGGGTTTGTTGCATGCCTTCATGTCGTGAGTAGTATGAATGATCAAGCATGTTAAAGATTATCTCACCTTTGGTGAATAGGGTTTACGTTCATGTATTCTTGTTAAGGCCATGAATATGATTATGTTAGCGGAGTTTGGATTATGTGTTGGTAGATTTGGATCTATGTTTTTATTCATGATTTGGATGTTTTGTTGATTGGTGTAGAGTGTATGCTCATGATTATGGTTAGCAATAGGAATTATGATTATGACCTTGTTGTTCCTAAGCTAATTTTATTTCATCAAAAAAATGATTAATGCTATAATCTCTTCTAGTGATTTTGAAAGAAAAAAAAAACCTAGGAAAATGTAGGTTTGGACTATTATATAAAATAATGATATTTTAGTCAAATAAATGAAAGCTTTTATTAAAGAAATAAAATATATAGATATTATATATAATAGTAATATGAAATAAAACCATTTATGTACATAATCATAATAGGTGAAATATTAATTTTGTGAGTCTTGTATTCATAAATAATATTAAAATTTATTTATTATCTTTTAGTCAAGACATATTAAAATTTACTTATTATTAATTTTATTTACTAATTATTTTCTAATCATTAGTTATTATAAATCATTATTTTAAATAATATCATCTAGGGCCTAGGACCCTTCATCAAATAAACCCTAATTTATTTATAGCAAGATTTAAACCTACAACTTACTAGTGTCTAATTCACAAACCCTAGTTATTTTAATATCAAGATGGATTTATCTTATTAACTCTTTATTTATTATCTAGCCTTAAAGCTTGGGACACTATGGTAATGATTGTAGTGAGTCGAGCTAGGATTATTTACGAAAGTGAATTTTGGCTTGAGTTTAATTATGGCTTGTGTTTACCTCAGGCGAGGTTAGGTTAGCTTTTGGAGATCTTTATTCTATCTCAAGTAAAATATCAGGTAAGCTCCTGTATAAAACTTGTTTGTTGTAAAAAGCTATTATGGCAAGCTAAACACGAAGTTTGTGAACACTGATTTGGTAAAGGCAATTAGGGATTGTTTCCTTTATTATTTTAGTCAAATCAATTATTTGAATAACAATAAGTAGTTTTATTCAAACCCTAAACTGTTTCTAAAACTAATTTTGATAAAGACTTTGGAAACCCTTGATTGCCATTTTCAAGTAAAGCTATGTTTTATCAGTTTTCTCCTAAGGGGGATGAACTATGTTGAGTACTCAATAAGGGTAGGCTAGTAGTACTAGTTTTGAAGAGCAAGAGTGTGTCTTCTAGCAAGATGCCACCTCCAGAAGATGGACTCAACTTAGAGAAATGTCAGTACTACTTAGTCATGCAGGTCTGAGCTAGCAGGTTTTAGTCATGTGAACTGTGTGTTGTCGGAGTGGACAACCGATTTTGTTTGGGTGTAGAGAATGAGGAGAATCTTACCCGGTAGGCCGATCACCTACCTTTTTTGTTAGTCTGCACAAAGAGTGGCATTCTGATAGTTGTATGGTTATGAGGCCCAACGTGTGGTAACCCATGACCATTCCTTTTGAGTGGTTGATTTTATTGTACATGTATGGATAGAAAAGCCAAAACGCCACTCTTGATTTTGAACATTGTTTATTGCTTGCCAGTATTTTTCTTATGAAGTTCTTACACTTTGCGTTCATGAACTACTTTCACTGAACACTTAAAGCACACACGGATTTACTAAGATTTTTATCTCATCACCCTTTTTACCATGATTTCAGGTCGATCCTACTGTGGGGATGAGTTGCTAGTTGTAGCCTGCTTGGAAGATATTCTATTATCTATTTTATGTAATGCTTTGGGAGTTGAGAGTGAACAATTTTTATTTTGGATTTATCTTGAATTTTCGGATTGTAATAAGTTTAAATTTTAAAGTATTGTTTTATTTTTGTTTGTGTGACCTAGTTATAAAGACCCTTTGTCCTTTGGACGGGGCAACATCCCCGGCCCTGTTTGGCCTAGGTAGTGTGGTGTTACAAGTGGTATCAGAGCCTAGGTTTAGGTAAATATTGATAGTGTATGTTCTATTTATTTAAGTTCAAAACTTTATCTAACCTATCTTGTTTATACTATAGGATGATTAGAATGCTTAGAACCGTGAGGAAGGGGCAGCAATGGCATCCTCCTATCCCTATCTACCCTGAAGACCTTCCAATACCTCAGCCTACTCCTCAACCAGTTATTCCTTTAAAGGATAGCAGCGATGATGAGGTCCCAATCCATGAGCCACCCCCAATCCCAGTGATAGAGTTGAGTTTTGACAGTGAAGATGAGGAGATAGCTGTGGAGCATGTTGCCCACCCTCCTAGTCCCATAGTGGATTTATTAGCAGATAGTGATGACCCGGGGGAGATAGATTATGAGTCTCCATATAGGCCTTCTTTCATTCCTTCACCCAGCCGAGTTGAGCTCGGGGAGAGTTCTAGGCGACCCGGGAAGGAGCCAATGGAGGGGTTTGCCAGTGGGGCTGGGGTAGACTTCTCTAAGAACTCTGGGAGATGGTTGTATGAGGCTGATTTTGAGGATTCTAATGAAGACTAGAGGGTTGAAAGTTATTTTGATTAGGATGTTTATTTATTATTTTTTGTAAACTTTAATGTTAAGGAATTTTATTTCTGTTTCCTGTTTAAATTTCAAATTTATGCAAATAAAAATTTGAGAGAAAATTTATGAGCAATGCTTTAGACAAAAACTTGCATCTGATTTCCTTTTTACTTATATCTGATTGTGAATGCGTGCTCAACTAAAATGATTTAATCACTGAATGCATAAACTTATCATTTGGGTATGGTTTAGAAAGGCACCCAAGCGCCGTATAGCTTCGTCAAGCAGAAGGATTCCGGAAGCAGATCATGTGGCATCGAAGTTGAGTCGACCAAGATGCAATCACCCAACCAAGGTAATGAGAGTGAACTGGATATGGGAATGGGGTCTGAAGCACCGGTTGATGTGATGATAAGGCAAGCATTCAGTAACATGGTAGAGATTCTATAGACCTTGACTGAGTGGAGGAACCCCAAGGGAGAAGATGAGGCATTGGAGTGCTTTTGAAGTTTCAGTCACCCGTTTTCTTAAGCGAAGCTGAGCAAGATCAGAAAGCTGAGTAATGGATCGAGTAGATGGAAGATATATTCGCAACGCTCCAGTACACTGAGAAGCAAATGGTTAAGTTTGCTGCATTCCATTTGAGGGGCCCAGGTCGGGCATGGTGGCAGCGGGTTCAAGACGATTGGGAGATGGTTGATCAGGAATGGACGTGGCCCAACTTTGTTGAAGCCTTTAGAGCTGAGTACATCCCTCAATGGATAATTGAGAAATGGGAGGACGAGTTTCAGAATTTGAAGTAGGGAAGTATGACAGTGGCCCAGTACGCAGCACGGTTCACCCAGCTGTCGAAGTACTGCAAAAAGACTAGTGGACACCGAGCAGAATAGGACAAGGCAGTTCATCAAATGATTGAGGCAGGAATTGAGGAGGGCATTGGCACCTTCTCTACCAACGATCTATTCGGGGGCCGTAGATGCAGCTACTAGGACTGAGAATAAGGACCATAGTAGGATGGCAACAAGGCCTTTCTAGCCACCAAGGCAACCACAAGGACACTTCCAGAGGCAGCAAACCAACAAATGACCCGCCAACCAGCAATGGCGGAATCGGGGAAAGCAAGCCCGGACCGCACCAGCCAGACCTGCTCAGAACTTTCTGTTATACCGGTAGTGTGGGAAAAGAGGCCACACAGAGAAAAACTGTTGGTCCAAAGGAGAAGAGTGGAAATGTTATCACTGCGGTGACCCGAATCACCTGCGGAACGCCTGCCCTAAACTGCACCGAGTCAAGCAAGGAAATCTAGCTCAGAATTCGGGACCCAATAGAACCCATACCATAGGAGCATCCGGGAGTGGAGAACCGAAGCCTCAAGTGAAAGCCAAGGTATTCACTCTCAACAGAGAGGAGGTTGGAACCGATGCAGCAGTAGTGGAAGGTACGTTTAATATCCAAGGACGTTCCGTTAATGCATTGATAGATCCTGGCTCTACTCATTCCTATTTAAACAAGATATGTGCATGTCATTTAGGTTGGGATGGAGTAGAGTTACCTTTTACCTTATTGGTAACCACACCTTTGGGAAAGATGGTACAAGCAGATCGATATGTGCGGAATTGTAAGATTGATTGGGGAGAGAAAGCTTGGAGGGAGATTTGATAGTATTAGATATTGAGGATTATGATTTGATATTGGGAATGGATTGGCTAGCAAAGCATGAGGCTAGGGTAGACTGTAAGAATAAATCAGTCCAGTTCATTAGACCAGGTTGTGATGTGTTGGAATTCGATGGCAAGAGAGTAAAGGAATTGAAGTATTTGATAGCGAGGACTAAGGCCCGGAAATTGCTGAAGCAAGGATGTTAAGGATACCTAGCGTATGTGATAAACAAGCCAAAGGACCAGTGCACTCTGGAGGACACCGAGGTAGTAAAGGATTTTCTCAATGTGTTCCCAGCGGAACTTACTTCTCTACCTCCCAGCCAGGAAGTTGAATTCACCATTGACCTAGTTCCAGGAGCGGAACCAGTATCACGGACCCCATATCGGATGGCACTGGCAGAGCTGAAAGAGTTGAAGGAACAGCTAGAAGAGTTTGTGAAGCAAGGCTACATTGACCTAGAACGTCGCCCTGGGGAGCACCTGTGCCGTTTGTGAAGAAAAATGACGGGGCTCTAAGACGGTGTATCGATTATCGGGGCTTGAACAACCTGACGATCAAGAACAGGTATCCTCTACCACTGATTGATGAGCTATTCAACCAGTTGCAAGGATCCAGTTGCTACTCCAAATTGGACTTGAGGCAAGGATACTATCAGGTGCGAATAAAAGAAGAGGATATCCCTAAGATGGCCTTTAACACCAGATATGGGCATTATGAGTTCGTGGTAATGCTGTTCAGGGTGACCAATGCTCCAGCAGTATTCATGGATTTGATGCACTAAGTGTTCCGACCCTACTTGGACAAGTTTGTGGTGGTCTTTATCGACGACATCCTAATTTATTCCAAGAGTTTGGAGGAGCATGCAGAGCATCTGAAGCTCGTATTAGAGAAGCTTCGGGAGCACAAGCTTTTCGCCAAGTTTAGCAAGTGTAAGTTCTGGCTGGACAGTGTAGCATTTCTTGGCCATGCGGTGACCAATGAGGGAATCCAGGCAGACCTAGCAAAGGTTGAAGCAATGTCAGACTGAAAGCAACCGGAGAACATTACCGAGATTCGAAGTTTCTTAGGATTGGCTGGTTACTATAGGAGGTTCATCAAAGGATTTTCAATGCTTGCATTGCCTATAACTCGACTACTAAGGAAAGATGTCCCATTTGTTTGGAGTAAAAAATGTGAGAAGAGTTTCCAAGAATTGAAGCGGAGATTGATGACAACACCAGTATTGAGTTTGCCAGAAGGAGATAAGCCCTACGCACTGTATACCGATGCCTCGAAAGAAGGATTGGGAGTAGTTTTGATGCAAGAACGAAAGGTGATTACTTATGCTTCTCGAAAGTTGAGACCTCATGAAGTCAACTACCCTACGCATGATCTGGAACTGGCAGCCCTTGTGTTCGCTCTAAAGAAATGGCGACACTACCTATACGGAGTGGAATATGAAGTGTTCACTGACCATATGAGCCCGAAGTACATCTTCACCTAGAAGGATTTGAATTTGAGACAGCAGCAGTGGATGGAATTCCTAGAAGAGTACCGTTGTCCAATTAACTATCATCTCGGGAAGGCCAATGTTGTTGCTGATGTATTGAGCAGAAAAATTGGTATGGCCAGATTAAGAGTGTAGGAGATTCAAGTGGTTCAGGATGTTTTGGATAGAAGAGTAGAAGTGCAAGAGAAGAGAATTGTTGTTAGCAACCTGAAATTGGTACCAGATTTAAGGTGGGAAATCATGGAAGCCCAGCAAAGTAACGCAGAATTTTAGCCGTTCAAGGACAAGGAGCTTAACTGGCAAGGCAGTGAATTCTAGCAAGATGAGGCAGGAGTTTGGTATTTCAGGGATCGATTGTGTGTACCCAGAGAGCATCACTTGAAGAACAGAATTTTGGAAGAGGCGTACAAGAGCAAGTACGCCATTCATCCGGGGGAGATCAAAATGTACCAGAATCTGAAAAGGGCCTATTGGTGGCCCAGAATGAAGCGGGATGTAGTTAAATATGTCTCGACATGTCTCACCTGTCATAAGGTCAAAGTGGAGCATAAGAAGTCAACGGGACTGTTACAACTATTACCAGTACCTGAATAGAAGTGAGAGGAGGTGACCATAGATTTTGTCACCGGACTTTATGTCAAGGACTTGGAAGGACGCCATATAGGTGGTAGCGGATCGATTAACCAAATCGGCTCACTTCATACCAATGAATGTAAGAGATTCCATGGAGAAGTTAGCTCACACCTATGTGCAAGAAATAGTCCATCTCCATGGAGTACCTTCGAGTATTGTGTCTGACCGAGACCCGAGGTTTATGTCTCGATTTTGGGACAAGTTTCAAGAAACAATGGGGTCAAGTCTGATGTTCAGTACGACGGCGCATCTGCAGACCGATGGGCAGTCAAAAAGGGTTATACAGATATTAGAGGATATGCTGAAAGCCTGTGTTTTGGATTTCGGGGATAAGTGGATCGAATGTGTACCATATGCAGAGCTGTCATATAATAATAGTTATCAAGCTTCGATTGGGATGGCTCCATATGAGGCCCTGTATGGACGTAAGTGTTAGGTACCACTTTACTGGAGCTGGTCAGAAGATGGTCATATAAGCAAAACAGGAGAAGTTTGTGTTCAGGAAATGTTGGACAAAGTAAAGTTAATCAGGGAAAGGTTAAAGGCAGCTTAGAGCCGACAAAAGAGCTATGCAGACAATCGGAAGAGAGAGTTGGAGTTTCAAGTAGGAGACAGTGTATTTCTAAGATTGACACTGAACAGAGGAATCTTGAAGCATCTGAAGAGTGGAAAGCTGAATCCGAGGTATTTGGGACCATTCTCGATAAAGGAAAGGATTAGACTGGTAGCATACCAATTGGACCTGCCAGATGGATTGACGGGAATTCATGATGTGTTTCATGTGTCACAGCTAAAGAAGTATAATGCCAATCCCGGCCATGTTGTGAATGATGAGCCGTTAGTGTTGCAACCCGATCTGAGTTATGTGGAGAAACCCATGTGAATATTGGACCGCAGTATCAAGAATCTCTGGAGCAAGCAGATACCGATGGTAAAAGTTCAGTGGGAGCATCATGGCATGCGAGATGCCACATGGGAATCAGAGGAGTGGGTAAAGTGGAAGTATCCCGATCTGAAATAGAGGTATGCCTAAATTTCAAGACGAAATTCTTATAAGGAGGGGAGGATGTGAAGCCCCAATTAAAACCAACCCTAGAGAAAGGGGGTTGGGATGCATTTCATATTTTTTTGATTTTATGTGCTTTGGATATGTGATTTGTAGTCTAGTGACTATACAGATGGAGCAGTTCATGGATAAAGGCGAGGCAAGAACTTTCATCCAATCCACTATGCTAGCAAAACTCTCACAATAGCATAAGAAAATTACACTACCACAAAAAAAAAGTTGCTAGCAAGGGTATTTGCTTTTGATAAATTTCATCCCTACCTTATCTTATCTAAAGTTGTGGTTTACACTGATCACTCTGTACTAAAATATCGTCTTGATAAATGTGACTCTAAGCCTATTGATAAGATGGGGTTTGCTTTGGAGATCAAAGATAGGAAAGGAGTTGAGAACGTAGCCATAGATTACCTATCAAGGCTAAAAAATCCCATTTTGGAAGACCTGAAAAAAGAAGAGATCAATGATATTTTTTTTGGATGAACAACTTGTATGGGTTGAATGTAAAAATTCTATTTGCACTTAGTTTGCATATTATGCTAAGTTTCTTGCAGCAGGTATTCTTCTAAAAAGACTTACTCCACAACAAAAGAAGAAATTCCTTTCTAATGTGAAGAATTACTTTTAGGATGATCATTTCTTATTTAGTTATTGTGCAGATCATGTTATTTGAAGATGTGTAGATATTGTTGAATCTTGGGACACTCTCCACCATTATCATGAAGGACCAGCTAGGGGTGTTATCAAGCAAATGGGAGAGTAAGAAAAGTCCTTGACTCCGGATTCTACTGGCTTTCATTATTTAAGGATGCACATATGTTTGTGACAATTGCGATAGATGCCAGTGGACAGGTAAAATCTCTAAAGCTCATGAGATGCTTCTTTCCATTTTCCAAGATTGTGAGATATTGAGGGATTGATTTTATGGGACATTTTCCAAGATATTTTGGAAATAAATATATTTTAGTGGTTGTTGACTATGTATCTAAGTGGGTAGAAGCACAGGCATTACCTACAAATGATGCTAGAGTGGTGCTTAATTTTCTAAAAAAGCTATTTACACGCTTTGATATGCCTAAAGTGCTTACAAGTGATAGAGGAACCCATTTTTGCAACAACCAGTTAGAAAAAGTACTAAATAGATTAGGTACGACCCTCAAGCTAACTACTCCCTATTACCCCCAAACTAGTGGCCAAGCAGAAGTAGTTAGAAAAGAGCTAAAAAGAATCTTGAAAAATGTGGTGAATCATACTAGCAAAGATTGGAGTATGAAGTTAGATGATATTTTTTGGACTTATCAAACAGCATACAAGACACCTATAAGAACAACTCCATATAGGTTAGTCTATGGGAAGTCATGTCATCTACTTGTAGAAGTGGAGCCATTAAGTTGGTTAATTTTGATCTTGAATTTGCAGGGACAAAAAATCTTCTCCAAGTGAATGAGCGAGATGAATAGAGGAACATAGCTTATGAGAACTCAAGAATCTACAAGGAGAATATGATGAAGAAGCACAACAAGCACCTTATGTGAAATGCCAATTAAAACCAACCCTAGAGTAAAGGGGTCGGGATGCATATCATATTTTCTTGCATGCATAAATACATTTTTATATGATTTTATGTGCTTTGGATATGTGATTTGTAGTCAAGATGTCTTAATTGTGTTTAGTGAGTAAGAAGGGCAAAATGGTAATTCTGGTTCAGGTGGAAATAGGGAGATAGCTTGAGGGTTAAATTGGAAAAATATTTTGGAGAGAAAATAAGAACAAGAGTTGTTGTGGTTTAGTGGTTAGAGCTTTGGAATAAATCCTTGAGGTCTTGAGTTCAAATTCTATCATTTGTGTTTTAGCATGATTAAATTTTATTTTTCGTTACGTAGGCTATATTTCGGCCTTTGCATACCTTAGGGAAGAGTAGGAGAGTTGTCCTAGGGGGAGACATGAAAAGAATGTCCTAATTCTACTCTTGTGCCCTACAAACATTTCTAAGGGATTCATACCCTTCTTGATCTCTAGCTTTCCCTACTTCTTAATCAATTAGGTTGTTCAATTTATCTAGGCCAATTTTATTTCCAGAAAATTCCAGCAAAGTTCTGTGATATTGAGGTTTCAATGTGAGGTATCTTGTTGGCCGAAAATAGGGAGGAGTTATCGAAGGTTCCCAAGGGAATTAATCTCCATGGTTGAACCTTCAAACTCCAACCTATGTGTGTTCATATTCTTCATGTAGAAATCTGAAAATTTTTCCAGCTTCTTGATCAGTCCAATTGTCAAAAATTTCAGCCATCTATCCCTCCCAAATACTGCCAGAAATATGACCAATTCACTTAGCTTGAAGACTAAAAATTCCAGCTAAATTCGAGCTGCACAAAAGTTGTGCAAACCAGGAGAATTCCTGGACAGTTTCATAGCTTGGTGAGCCAAAAACCAAGCTGTTTCTTCCAGCTTTTCAACCAGCAATTCAACCTTGTTTTTTTCTCCATAAAGAAGGCTGGAAACCTGCCTTAAAAGGCCTCCCAATATCCCTTCAAACCTGCAGCAAATGGCAGAAAAATCTGCCCAGAAATTTCCAGCAAGCTTGCGAATGGTTGATCAGAATTTCCAACTTTGTTCCTTCTTCACCCTTGTCTGAAACTTAACCCATTTTTCTGTACAAACTCACCTTGATCAGCTATGAACTGAACTTCATCATCCTTACTAGTGTTCTGCACGAAAGGAGCTCCATGGCTGCTCCTAAAATCTCCCCATCAATCACTACAATCAAGCCATTAATTGGAATCTAAAATTCCAGCAAAATATTCCAGCAACCTTCCATGGAGTTAGCCTCAGACAACCAGAAAATTCCTTCACCATTGTACACCATATTTTGGCCACTCTTAAGCTCATTCGAACAGCATTCATTTCAGAAGAAATTCCAGCAATTCATTCGGCCATTGAAGCTTCCAAAAGACCTCCAACAACAAAGATCTTCTTACCATATTTGCTACCACAAAATATTCCCTAAATTATTCTTTTTAAATTTCAAACAACTAGCTTTCCTTTTTGTCCCAAATCTTAAAATCCAATTACCAAAAATCTCCAAACCAGTCGGCCAGTCTTTCCCAACAGAATTTCGGCCAGCTTCATCCATTCTCTCGAAACCTCCAAGAATACCAAGAACACCTACTACCATTCTCACGCTTAAGGCCACTCAAAACCACTTCAATCTTCTCCAAAAACTCCAGATTATACGTACTCATTCTCATGAATCTATTCCTACAATTTTTAACATCAAACACTGAAATCAAAGTCTCACTTTTGGATCAAAAACCAAAATTTTCTTGAAGGCTCAAGAACACCTTCAAGGTAAGCATGAACGATCATCTCCATCTTCATTCATCTTCAACTCTTAATGAATATATATATATATATATATATATATATATATATATACTAATAGACTTTCTCTCCCTCTCTCTCTCTCTCTCTCTCTCTCTCTCTCTCTCGACCGAATGGTTACTCCAACCATGGCCATTTTTCTTCTTCTCCTTGCACGGATCAAGCCTTCCTAGAGAGATGGTTCTCTTGGAACGTCCTCAAGGTATTCGTCATTCAAGTAAGTCTTCAAACTCCTCTTTAAATTCTAGATTCATGTCTCTTGGATATAGTTGGATGAGGAAGGAATATATTTGGAGATTGATTATGTGTTTTGTGATGGAGTTGGGATTGAAGTATGAGAATGAATGTGTTTGTATGATAGAGATGGGGTTGAGGCATGAGATGATTTGTCTTGGTTGAATGTATGGCATTTTTAGGGTTTGTTGCATGCCTTCATGTCGTGAGTAGTATGAATGATCAAGCATGTTAAAGATTATATCACCTTTGGTGAATAGGGTTTATGTTCATGTATTCTTGTTAAGGCCATGAATATGATTATGTTAGCGGAGTTTGGATTATGTGTTGGTAGATTTGGATCTATGTTTTTATTCATGATTTGGATGTTTTGTTGATTGGTGTAGAGTGTATGCTCATGATTATGGTTAGTAATAGGAATTATGATTATGACCTTGTTGTCCCTAAGTTAATTTTATTTCATAAAAAAAAAATGATTAATGCTATAATCTCTTCTAGTGATTTCGAAAAAAAAAACCCTAGGAAAATGTGGATTTGGACTATTATATAAAATAATGATATTTTAGTTAAATAAATGATAGCTTTTATTAAAGAAATAAAATATATAGATATTATATATAATAGTAATATCAAATAAAACCATTTATGTAAATAATCATAATAGGTGAAATATTAATTTTGCGAGTCTTATATTCATAAATAATATTAAAATTTATTTATTATCTTTTAGTCAAGACATATTAAAATTTACTTATTATTAATTTTATTTACCAATTATTTTCTAACCATTAGTTATTATAAATCATTATTTTAAATAATATCATCTAGGGCCTAGGACCCTTCATCAAATAAACCCTAATTTATTTATAGCAAAATTTAAACCTACAACTTACTAGTATCTCATTCACAAACCCTAGTTAATTTAATATCAGGCTAGATTTATCTTATAAACTCTTTATTTATTGTCTAGCCTTAAAGCTTGGGACACTAGGGTCACGGTTGTAGTGAGTCGAGCTAGGATTATTTATGAAACTGAATTTTGGTTTGAGTTTAATTATGGCTTATGTTTACCCCAGGCGGGGTTAGGTCAGCTTTTGGAGATCTTTATTCTATCTCGAGCAAAGAATCAGGTAAGCTCCTGCATAAAACTTGTTTGTTGTAAAAAGTTATTATGGCAAGCTAAACACGAAGTTTGTGAACACTGATTTGGTAAAGGCAATTAGGGACTGTTTCCTTTCTTGTTTCTGTCAAAGCAATTATTTGAAAAACAACAAGCAGTTTTATTCAAACACTAAACTGTTTCTAAAACTAATTTTGATAAAGACTTTAGAAACCCTTGATTGCCATTTTCAAGTAAATCTATGTTTTATCAATTTTCTCCCAATGGGGATGAACTACGTTGAGTACTCAATAAGGGTAGGCTAGTAGTACTAGATTTGAAGAGCTAGAGTGAGTCTTCTGGCAGGAGGCCACCTCCAGAAGATGAACTCAACTTAGAGAAACGTCAGTACTACTTAGTCATGCAGGTCTGAGCTAGCAGGTTTCAGTCATGTGGATGTGTGTTGCCAGAGTGGACAACCGGTTTTGTTTGGGTGTAAAGAATGAGGAGAATCTTACTCGGTAGGCCGATCACCTACCTTTTTTGTTTGTCTGCACAAAGTGTGGCATTCTGACTGTTGTATGGTTATGGTGCCCAACATGTGGTAACCCGTGACCATCCCTTTTGAGTGGTTGATTTTATTGTACATGTATGGTTGGAAAAGCCAAAACGCCACTCTTGATTTTGAACATTGTTTATTACTTGCCAGTATTTTTCTTATGAAGTTCTTACATTTTACATTTACGAACTGCTTTCACTAAACGCTCAAAGCACACACAGATTTACTGAGATTTTTATCTCATCACCCTTTTTACTATAATTTCAAGTCGATCCTGCTGTGGGAGTTGAGAGTGAACAATTTTTATTTTTATTTTTATTTTTTTTTGGATTTGTCTTGAATTTTTGGATTGTAATAAGTTTAAATTTTAAAGTATTGTTTTATTTTTGTTTGTGTGACCTAGTTATAAAGACCCCTTGTCCTTTGGACTGGGTGACATCCCCGGCCCTGTTGGGCCTAGGTAGTGGGGTGTTATACATCATACAAGGCCACGAATTCTAAGAGGGTGATCAAGTGCCACTGTTCAATTCAAGGTAAGGATATTTCTCGAAAAGCTGAGATCTAGGTGGTTTGGACCATTCTTGGTGACTAAGGCAGGCCCCTTCGGAGTAGTTGAGCTATCTCATCTAGAAAATGAGTCTTTAAAGTAAATGGGAACTAGTTGAAGTTATACCATGGAAAAAAACATTAGAGACATGGAGAGAATGGACTACATCTTATACAATGTAGTGGAGACTTGATTTTTAGTTTTGGATTTTTGGGGACTTCATTTACTTCTGCTATTTTTCTTCTCTTTGGATTCAATTTTGTATATATTTGATTTTGATTTTGGCTATGTTATATTATTATTTCTTACATTTGACATTTACTATATTTAACTTATTTTTTCTCTATGAGGCTACATCACTTGGGGAGTATTGCTAACCCTCTTTTCCTTTTTATTCGTTTTAGTCCAATTTGGATGAATTTAATACTATATTTATGCCGATAAGGATATTTTTTAGTTAAAGTATGGGGAGGAGTTATGTTAATATTCTCTTCAAGTTTTTACTATGACTATGGAATTCTTCTTAATTTTCAAGCACTTGTGTCAATTGGAACTGGGCCTTGATACTATTGTTGTTGTTTCCCTTTCCGTATAATAATTAAATCTAAAACCTATTGGATGAGATTATTTTTGGGTAAACTTGTACATTAGGAATGAGATGGTTAGATCTTAAGAATTTAAATTAACCTTGTTTAAGCTTTAGTAAAAGTGACACCATATTATTTCTTAGCAATTGAGGTAGTGGTTGTTATGAAATATAAGTATGGAAATTTAGGTTTATCTTTGTTCTATGATTGCACAACTTATCTTTATACTAGGTGAGTAAACGTCGACTGAGGTAAAAAAAATGAGAGAATAAAATAAGGTAATACAAAAGTTGAAACAACCTTATTATTTACTAGGCCATTGTATTACCTTGTCCAGCCCACAAGAAAATAGAAAAAACTCTTCAATAAGGTAACGCTAAAGCTAAAAAATCCTTATTACACATCTTTATTAGGCTTCAGCATTATCTTATTACAAGAAAAAAGAAAAAGAAAAGAATTGAAAAAGTATTGAGAGAATAAAATGAGCTTATAGACCAATCTTACATTTGTTTATTTGGACTACAGTGGTTGGGAGATCATAGAACTTAGAATTAACTTATTGGGCATAACTAATATGAATCACGCTAATCGCTTTCAAAACCCAAAAAAGCGAGATGAACACCTTGAATGAGTGTAAACTTGATTAACTTAACTTTGATAGCATTGATCATATTGTTCCTAATTTTTTAGTTTACACAAAAATATGGCTTCGCTAATTGGATTTTGGACTTGATTCTTAAATCTAATGGGAAATAATACTTTTACTATCTTGGCTAACTCATGTTCAAAAATCTCATCCTATTTTGTGAAAAACTATTTGCTTGTGGTACTTTATGTTTTGCCTGAGGACCAACAAAGGTTTATGTTTAGCAGTTTGTGATGAGCTTCATCATATAAACATTTTCTAGTTCTTTTGTGCTTCAATTGGGATAAATTCTTATGCAATTCACTACTTACCACATCATTTTTATTTAATTTTTGCTTGGATGGGAAAATATCAATTAAAAAAGAAAAGGAAGAAGAAATAAGAAAGAAGAAAAGATAAGAAATGAAGACTAAAAAAATCAAGGAAGCTATGTGCAATTTGTTCAGGGAACAAGCAAACAAAGGAATTCTAAGTTCCCTAGGCTGCCAAGTGAACAACATAAAAGCCATCTACCCAGTGAATAGGTGGGTAAGGGAACCTTAAGTTCCCTAGGCGTCCAAGTAGCTTCCAAGATAGAAGAATTTCCAGAACCTAGGCGGCTAAGGGAACCTCTACTTCCCTCAGTCGCCTAGCATGCATTTTTCTTATATGTAGTCTAGAAAGTCGGCGGCCTAGGGAAGTCTAAGTTCCCTAGGCCGTTTACTTTAACAATTGTATATATATTTGCTTCAAGGTGGTGGCCAAGGAAGTCTAACTTCCTTAGGCCACCTGGTCTTCATTCATAATTGCCATTTTTCAGAACCTAGGTGGCCTAGGGATTACTTCCCTAGGCCATCTTATTACTAGAAAACTTAGTGGGCTATGGAAGTCCAAGTTCCCTGGGCCACCCACTTATAAGAAAAACATATATGTGCACGATTTTGTTAGATCTACATGGCTAAAGCTCTATAAATTCATTCTTTTCACACAAAATCAGGAGAGGAGAGTTATGAAAAAGCTAGGGTTTCTCTGAAGAACCCTAGTTCTTGTAAGTTCGAGAACCAAGAAGAGAGGAGGACTAAGAGATCCAAGGAAGAAGAAGGGAGGTTACTTGAAGATTTCAAGAGGAAGAAGATAGAAGCTTGTGTTTTAGTTTGTTTTTCTCTTTTTTTTTAAATTTTATTTGTATTCTTATGCTAAAATTGACATTTAATTATAATGAAGGATTGTACCCTATTTTTGTGCTTGAGAATGATGCATTTTCTTTAGATCTATAATTCTTGTTCTTAAGTCTTTAGTTATTTGAGTTTATTTGGTTATCTTGGTTAAGTTAGGTTTTGATTGATTTGCTTCAATTAAATATTCGTCTTTAGTGATTTCGAGAGATGGGGTGGGGGTTAGGATACCCACTTAACTAATTTAACATTTTCCACTTTCAATTAACTCGAGAGGGAGGTTAGAATTGGGGCTAGTAACCCAAGTGTTTATGAAATTGCATAGAGGTAGGGATTTTGTGGCCTCTGGATGATTTGGGATGGTGAGTGATAATTAATGCACCTTTAGGTTTGGTTGGTTAGGTAGAGATATTGACTAATCGAATTGGGGGGTAGCATCACATAACTCAAGAAAGAGTGAGGTTGATATTTGACTCATTTCGGTGTTGAAAATTAGGAATTATGGGTCTAAGAAATGCTCATTTCTTAGGTTTTGAATGGGGGAATTTCCTTTATCACATGGGTTATTCTCTTTCTTATTTCTTGAGAAAATTATAACTCTCTCTTGTGTAAGAACATGCTTCTCTCCTATTATAGTTAGTGTTATACCTTATATTTATATTTGGCTAAACAATGAGAGAGAAGGAAGTAGGGGTAGTAACCACATTCCCTAAGGTTTCTCAATACTTACTAATGATACTAGACTACACGATAGGTACACTTGTCTATATATGTGTATTTTGTGATTCTAATTGGTATATTAATTATTAAAACGTGTGTATATCTGGAGTACAATTGATTTGGATTTTCTATATGCACAACACATTAGTAAGCCTATAGATACCCACTCCTTTGGCGTCTAAGTGTCCTCTAAGGACTCTCTTTGCCAACGGCTTTGTGAATGGGTTTGGTAGTTTGTTTTCTGAGATAATTTGTTCCAACATGATTTTCCGGCTTTAAATAAATTTTCGAATCAAGTGGTACTTCCTCTCAATATGCTTTCTCTTCTTATGCTTTCTTAGTTCTTTTGAATATGAGATAGCTTATAATTTATAATAATATAATACTATTGGTTTGTCCATCTATGGCACAACTCCAAGTTCTAAAAAGAACTTTCGGAGCCAAACAGCTTCCGTGGATGATTTCGAAGTGGCCATATGATCAACTTTCACAGTCGAGTCAGCAATATAAGATTACTTAATACTCTTTCAAGAAATAGCTCCTCCAGATAAGGTAAAGACATATCTACTGGTGGATTTTCTCTCATATTTATCTACCTGGAAGACTGAGTCTATGTATTCTGTTAGAACTAAGTTATCGGCTCTATAAACTAGAATATAATCCATTGTTCCTTTAAAGTACTTAAGTATATGCTTTACAGCTTGCAAAAAGCCTCTCCAGGATTGACTAATATCTGCTAACTAAGTCTATAGCAAAGCAAATATTTGACCTAGTACACAACATAGCGTACATGAGGCTTTCCACAGCTGATGTACAAGGAATCCTACTCTTGCGAATTTTTTCTTCTTGTATCTTACAACACTCTTTCGGAGAAAGAGACAACCCATGTCTACAAGGGATCTGTGCTTTCTTGGATAACTAAACTTGGCAAACTTATTGCCAATATATGTAGCTTAGAATAGACCTAGCATTATCTGCTTCCTATTCCTAACAAGCTTAATCCCATGAATATAATTGGCTTATTAATGTGGATGTTTTTGGTGCAAAGGAAAAAAAAATAAAAGAATTGTTAAACAAAGGAACACAGATTTTTTCTTGGCAATGGCACAAAAAACTTGATGTGAAGTTTTCATGTATGGGAAATAGTATCGACAAACACACAAAAATCAAGCTTTAAATTAAAATGTTGATCACTAAAACCAAACAATAGAACAAGTATACCCCATCACATAGTATAGGGAATAGAAAGTATCGAATCTATGGGAACTTAGCAATTACCAGTACTTTGCTCTAATCTTATTGTCTAGCCAATAAAAAATATAAAGATAAATAAATAAAAACTAACTATGATAATCTAATACAATAGAGAGTATATCGGACCCATGCAAGAAAAGTCATAAGGAGTGCCAAGAAGTAAGAATACGAGAAAACGCATGTATAAAAGGAAATCTTCTCAAAACATGTCAAGTAAAGAGTACATCACTACGTTCATCAAATCCCAATTCAAGCACCGGTATGAGTTTTCAATAAAAAACTTCATTCTCTCTCAAGTTATGAGATTCCTTTCCAAATGCTACAAGGTATCCGGAAGCCCCAATAGCCTTATCTCTAGACACCATTGAAAACCCATTAACAACCAAGTTCTAGTCCTTTAAACTTTCTCTCAAGTTAATCAAAGGAAAGTAAATATTGGACTAATTAATTTGGTGTTCAACTCCTAAACCCATGTCTCGAAATGATTAAGAGTGAACCAATAAATTGAATAAATCAATCAAACCCAAAAAATCAATCCAACACAATAATGCCAAGTAGTCAAATACAAGAATAGGAATTCAGTAAATCATAATAACCACTCAATACAAGAACATAAGTTAGAGTTCATCCCTTAAATACAATTAAAATCATATAAACACCAACATTATAAAGTGTAATACAAAGAAGAAGAAAGAACTTCACTCATAGACAAGATCTTGAACTTCTTCTTCCTTGGATTTTCTTGAATGACCCTATCTTCTTCTCCCTTCTTCTTTATGATCTTCCCTTCTTTGGTGAAACTTTTGAGCTCCCTAAGGGATCTCTTGGTTGTTAGATAACCAAGGATGTGTTCTAGGGTTTATAATATAGTATATATAGTGTACAATGGAAATAAATGAAGATAAAATTAGAAAAATCATAGAATTGCATGTTTCTGCACATGTCAGCGGCCCAAGGCAGTTATGATATCCTCATATTTTGTACTTTAAAGTATGACTACCTTGTATAGAAAGAGAATTTGTATGTGCTGCTAGAATAAGAAATGATCAGTTTAATGAGATGAAAGTTTTGGTGCCATAATATTTTTCAGGGATACAATTGGAATTTTGAACGTGAATTATGGAAAACTAAGCAAGAATTTAGAAATTCTGAGAGACATTGTTACGTTCCATTCAATTCATGGATCAAGATGGTAAAATAAAAGTTTCCTCTAATTGGGATTGATAACATGTTGAATTAAGTGTATTTTTGAGAAAATATAATTATCTCTAAAGAAACAAAAAAAAAAAAAAAGGAATTAAAGGTGCACAAGTGTCACTAGGTGATTTGGAGAAGGAAAAAATGGTGGATTGTGATTTGTTGCATGGAAATCATGCAAGACTTGCTAAATAATTCCACAGAATTCTTGAAGATTCTAAGTTACACCTAAGTACACAAATGGACCAATAGGAAGCCTCCAAGTATATGTTGTCATTTAATGCATGGTTGACCTCAAGACCATATTTTTCTATATATAGGCCATCAAGGCCGGTTGGAGGAGGCTTTAGCAGCCAGAAATTTTGCAGCAAACAAGAGCAAATAAGGAAGAGAAAAAGAAAAAAAAATAGAGAGGAGAAAGAGAGAGAAAACCTAAACAAGCAAGCAGAGAGAGAGAGAGAGAGAGAGAGAGAGAGAGAGAGAGAGAGAGAGAAAACCAAGAAGAGCTTGGGCTGTTTAGCTTTTGAAATCAGCAAATAGAAGGTAAAAGCTTACATTTCTTGAATTAAACTTGTTATTTGAAGCATGGTGATCATTTTGGTATGAATGTTACAAGAGGTTATGCATGAATTATGGAATTTATTTGCTAAAAAATCCATGTTGTGGGCTGTTTTGAGTAAAGCTGTGGCGGTGAATATGGTTGTTCTTTTGCTGGGTTTATGTGAAGTTTAAAAGTGATTTGAAGGTGTTCAATTAGGCTGAGCATGGTTGATCATATAAGAGAAAGAAAGGAAGAAGAAATGATGTAATACTTGGAGGATTATTGAAAATAAATAGAAGGTTTTTATGATCTTGCAAGCTGCCGGTTTTCTTGTTGTGTTATGTTGATTTTCTGGTTTATGGATGACTGAAAAATAGTGGCTTTAAGGGTGTTAAAAGGGAGATTTGATTGAATTAATTAGTATTCATGTGCTATGATGAACAAGAAATAAAGCTATAAGGTGTTTTGCTGGAAATTTGAAGAATTGCAGAAAATTCTGGACTGTTTTAACCCCAGTAACTCTGTAACGTTTCTGGAACTGAATGAAGCAAGCTTACAATGATAAATTTAAGGATTCTAGGAGAGTTTTGGTATGAATTTGATGTAAATCGGACATACGGATTGAAAGTTATGACCAAAACAAATTCATGTACCAAAACTGGAAAATTGCAGAATTTTTATTAAGAGAAAATAAATTCATGGATTGATTCTAATTGTGATCGTGGATTGAAAGATAAGTTATATGAACTTGTTATGACCTTATATTCACATGGGAAAGATGAAATAATGAAATGGATTATAAGAGTGCAAGGATTATATTTCATTTCAAGTATGAAATGAAATAAAAAATAATGTGATTTCCTTAGAAAAATATATGCTTAGCCATATGCACATTGTAGTTGAAAAGCATAGCACACTAAATGCGTTGTGGATCAATTGTTGTGTAGGCCATTCACTGTGAGGAAGTGGAGTCGACTTAGCGAATATTTACGTTGCTAATTGATAAGCGATTAAAGGTGAGTCCTCGAAAAAAAAAATTTTCTGAAAATGCTAGTGAATTTCTTTAATTGTTAAAGAAATGTATTGTGAATCCTTTTGGTTTCTATGAGAAAAAGTATGATTTTTCTAAGATGGACCTAACATTATTCTCTATTAGAATACAGGAAAAATATGGATTTTCGTATTCAACGATATTTAACGTTATTAGTTAATTTTCAAACAAAGGTCGATAAACATTAATGTTTTTCTAAACCAACTTTGGTTTTCTTGACCAAACTTGTGGTTTTCGGAACAAGTGGAATTTTATTTCTTGCTATGATTTGATTGGGAAAATGGAATCTTATGGCTTTGAATACCATGTAATTGAGAGTATTTTCCTTGAAGCATGAAAAGGTGGTTGCTAAACCTTTTGGTTTTTTTTTTTTTTACCAAAGTTTGGATTATTCTAAGAAATAAATTCACTTAATTTAAAAAATTGGAATATTTTACATTAAATTCCTTGTATGACAAATATTCTATGGTCATGAAAACATGGAAAATGACTGAATTTGTGGAACATGTGCAGTATATGAATATTTTGCTCGCGTTAGCATGTGTTATCCCATGTCTTTTTGGAAAAAAGTACAAAATTGTGAATTCTTACTTTCTTGAACCATTATTTATTATAAAGTACTTAGGCATAATAAAACTATAAAATCCTTGAATTTATTTCTATTTTGGGATTTAGAATTCTAAATTGACAAAAGTAATTCCTTTTGGACTTGGGCATACTAAGTTTGCATAATTTACGTAAATAACCTTGAGGAATGATTTTATAACGCAGGAAGGACTTCTTATCCTTCTGCGCTATTGTTTTGTAGAAAAATCCCTTGAGGTGGAAATAACTTTTGGAAAATGATATTTTGGCCCTTGGAAATGTTTTATCTATGTTCATTTGGGAATGACTTACTATTTGGCCTTGTGAGCTAATAGAAATGGACTGGTCTTATGAACCAATGAAGACGTTAAGTATCAGCAGGAGCTTTGATCATTATACTAGCCTGCAATAAAGATAGAGAACCCTAGTAATTTGGCCTGATTATAGGAATTGTCTTACTCTAAATGGGGTGGCAGGACTTTGAGATTAGCCGTCCTGGCTAGCCATTTAGTGCCTGGCAATTGCCTACGGCTTGTGTGGATATTATTTTGATTGTTCACTAATATTGGGCAGGGACACCTGGCATGTTCAACTCCTTGCTGCCTCAATGGTGATTAACGTCAGAAGTGGGACCCCTGGGCTTATGGTGGCAAGTAAAAAATTCTAAATTTCTCCAACAATGCATAGTTGAGTACTATAGGCTTATGTGCTAGTACAATAAGACTGTGATGTCGCTCCAACAATGCATAGTTAAGTGTTGTAGGCTTGCATCCTAATACAATAAGACAGTGATGTCGAAGGCAAAGCCTTGTAAGCTTTGCACATAGGGCGACCTTCTATTGAGAAAAGTACCTGTATTTTTGAAAATTAGGTAAGGTTGTTATTTGAAAACCTAGTTTTCCAATTGGCCCAGACTGCATGTAATGGTTTATTGAACATTGATTTTTTATCTATGCTTGAAATTCTAAAATAACTCTGGAGCAAATCTTTTTATTAAGTTGTAGAGATGATTTCAGTTGAAAAACACAACTAATTCCTGTGATTTGTTTTATCAAGAAAATGTTTGAGAAAACTCTTTTACTACTTTTCTTAGATTTCACTAACATACACAGGACTCACTGAGTGATTTTTACTCACACTTGTTTCACTTTATTTTTCCTAGGATCAGAAGCTGGGAATCGATCAACATGAAGACTATTCCTTTTGTAAAGTCGGTAAACTCTTTTTTTTTATATATATATGTAGATTATATAGATATAGTGAATGGACTTTTGTACTCTATTTTGAAATGTATAATACCTTATGAGTTTTGTGTAGTTGTGTGCTATTTATTATTGCATTGCTCTGTTTGTTATAAAGACCCTAGGTTTAGGAAACTGGACGGGGAATCCCCCAACAGTGCTACACGTTTCTGCCATGATTTCTATTAGGGATGCTACAATTGGTATCAAAGCAATATTGAAGGGATATTGAGAGGATGAGTTTATTGAGGTAAAGCTTAATAAGGAGTGGGAGATAAGAGGTGATTGAGATTTTGGGTGAAAATCCTAATCTTGAGAATTTTGGTGATAAGGTTGAACCAAAAAGGTAGGATGGTCACCATTTGGATATACTTGAGATTGCCCCCGTTTCTTCTAGTCCTGAACCTTCTATGACGAGTAGCAGCAGAAATGAGACATAGGAGAATACGATGCCTGTATTGACCTATTAGGTGTATGATACACCCAACTTTACGTTGATAGTATCCTTTGATAAGATAACTATATATTTTCTGCTACTTGTACTATGTTTACCTTATAAGTTATATTGCGAAAACTTACAGATGCTGCCCAAATGCGCAACTCGTCAACACCCCGAATCACCTGCAGAAGGTTCCTAAATTAGGAGAACCCAGTTTGCGGCCTTAGATAATGTAATGTTGAATACCTTTCAAAGAATGACAGACATCTTGTAGTGAATATTAGATAACCCCAACAATCATGAGTGAAGGGGCGAGATGGCAAATGATCAAGCCCCAAAGCATTTTCTAAAGTTCCACCCTTCCTAATTTCATGGGAAAATTGATTCAGAGCAAGAAGTTGAATCCTGGATTGAGTAGATGCAGAATATCTTTACTGCTCTAAGCTATTCTGAATAGAGAAATGTGTAGTTTGCAACCTTTCGACTCCAATAACCTGTCTGAGACTGGTGGACTCAGGAGAAGGAACAAAATGAGTAAGGTTGGACAAATTTCAAGGCCAGTTTTAAAATGGAATTTATTCCTCGTTGGGTTATGGAACGAAAAGATAATTAATTTGAAAATTTCCACCAAGGAGGTCAAACAGTGGGTTAATATGCAACAGACTTTAATGAACTATCAAAATATTATCCTCTATTGGTGCAATCAGAAGCTGATAGGATAAGGCAATTTGTGAAGGGATTGCGACCATCTACACTTTCTAACACCAATTTCGATTGTCTCATGTCCTTAATAATAGAAATAACCAAATTTTGATTGTCTCATCTCTAGGTAATAGAAAATATAGAAGGAAATAACTTAATAATGGACTTATTACAATCCCAAAACAATACTTTTATAAGTCTTGAAACAAGTAGATGGTAACTAAAATCTCTAACAAATAAATACATCGGGATAAATCTTGTAAACTCTTGGCACCATAAGTAAATAGACCTTCCAAGCAGGATGGACCTAAAGACATTATATAAAAGGTGTGAGAAATATTTCCCAGTAGGTCTGTGTGTGCTCATGGTATTTCTGGAAAAACAGTTCATGTATGCATGTTTTGAACAGGTCATAATAAAAAGTCTGCAAGTCCAGAAATTTATCTTTAAATCTTGAGTGGTGTTTTATTAGCATTTGTAAAGTAAAAATGCCCAATTTGGAAAGAAATAACCACTCTAATAAAGTTAACTATGAACTCATGCATCATGAATGGACATGGTACCACACTTTGTGCACTATGTTAAGAGAACGGTCAAGATACCACACTTTGTGCATGATGACAAGAGAATGATCAGGATGCCACACTTTGTGCATACTGATACAAGGTGAGTGTATGGCCCACTGAGTAAAATACTCCTCTATCTCTACACCCAAACATACTGGTTGTCCATTTCACAAATAAACAGTCCACCTGAACTATACTGCTAACTTGGACCGGCCTGACCAACAAGAACTGTCGTCTTGTCTAGTTAGGGTTCACCCCCCAGAGGTGGCCTCCTACTGAGAGACTTACCTAACCCTTCAAAGACTAGTCCTAATAGTCTACCCTTATTGAGTACTTAACATTATGTTTATTCCACTTGGTTAATGTAAAATCAATGAAGAGCTTTCTTTGAAGTAGCAATTATGGTTTTTAAACAACTTTAGGTAAAATATTGTTTAAGGAAAATTTATTGTTTTGCTCAAAAAATTGTTTGCCTGACAAAAATTATTTTATTTTAGAAGAAGGAATATATTGTCCATAATTGCATCTCAAGGTACATTTTCCACGACAATTAGTGCAATCGACTTGCAGAAAAGTATTTGTTCACAAACATCTTTATGCAAGGACTTACCTGATCTCTTGCTTTCCTTGATACAATAGCCTTCCAAGATAGTTAAAGGCAACCTAACCCCGCCTGGGGTAAATACGAGGTATAAGTCCCAACATCCAGGCAATACTTGCTTTAAATAAATAATTCCTAACCTAACATGCTTGAGCTCAACTTGATACAACAACGCCTTAAGCTTTAATGCTAATTAATAAGGTATTTTATAGAATAAGATTAATTTGATAAGTTAAAATAAATAGGTGTTATAAATAATAAATTATAATATTAACTATTTTTATTAACAAATAATAAATAATGAGTGATATTCGTAAATAAAATTAGTAATAAATAATGAGTACTATTAAAATAAATCCTAAATAATATTGGTAATAAGTAATCAATAATATTATTACAAATAATAAGTAATATTAATAATATATTATAAATAATTTTAATAATAAATAACAAATAAAATTAGTAATAAATAAATTATTCTCATATAAATAATATTCAAGAGTGTAAATAAAATTTTTAGTAAGGTTAACTAATAATAATATGAATATAAAAGACATTTGATCTTAATTTCAATATATTATTATTTATATCTAATAATGTTTAATAAAAATATTCTATTTATTTATCTAATAAAATACCAATATTTTAAATAATTATTATTTTTGAAAATATTTGTGTTCAACAAAATTAGTTAATTAAATAAAATAATAATATTAATTATAATAATAATAATAATAATAATAATAATAATAATAATAATAATAATAATAATAATGATAGTAAGAATCATACTAAAAATAATAAAAGTAGTTCTTATAATAATTTTTAACGACTATAGCGAAATATTAGAGAAAATTTATATACATATTCATACACACATGGATCCAACAAATAACATGTTGATTTATCAAAAAATAGGCTTGTATTAACATACATCACAACAAGGGTGATATTCTACTAGCCAGAATATTATTTATGGATTTATTGAAAAATATAACATCTTGAAGGCATAATCAACAATGATGTTTTAATGTCTATCATACATCAAACAACCATAAAACTCTTAATAATAATAAACATACAGTGATCTTAAAGCATAATCCATACTTCTTGAGTCACAACATTCCTTCAAAGCTTCATGTCTTGAATATATTCCCTTCACCCACATATATCTCCAACCTCACATTATTCTATCAACTTATCAAATCCATCATCTAAGAGTCTTAATTTTGAAAATTTAAAGAGGAGATCAAGAAAGAAATACTTGATTTTGATGAATGTTTGATGAAAGTTGTGCCTTGCTTGGTAGAGGTCCCTGAGTGCTTGATGGCTTTTAGTGATCCGAAAATAGTCCAAGGTTGTTCATCAACATTTCGGCCAAGAGAAAGGGAGAGAGTAAGAGGGGAACAAATAAGAGTAGAAGAGAAGAATAGAAGTTGAATAAAAGAAGAAGAATAAGAAGGTTGTTCTTGTTTTACCTTTTTGTTGTTCTTCGAATCTTCAACAAAAAAGGTTGGCTTGATCCATTCAAAGGTTCAACTTTGTGTGTTTTGGTGTTGTAAGGTGCAGCAATAAAGAATATATGTTGAATACTAATTGTTTAGAGTGTTTGGGAGTGATTGAAGATGTTTAGAGGTGATTTAGGCTTGAAGATGTGAAATGTGTGTTCTTGGTGTAATTGGTGTTTTTGAGAGAGTTTGAGAGGAAAGGAATTTCATGTGTGCTAGTATAAGTGATGGCCAAATGGCTTAGCCTAGGGGGACCTTTCGGTTATCCAAGAATGAGAGAGAGAATTCCAAATTTTTTCAAAATTCAAATTGAGGAAAAAGTAGAGTTGTTTGAGGTATAGGATTGGGTAATAGTATTTGTTCTTGAAAGGTTTCTTGTCCTTAAATGGTGTATGGCTGAACTAGCTATGTTTCAACTAAAGAATGGAGAATTATTTCAGGCTTAGGCTGGCCAAATTAGATATTGGATAGTAGAGGATTTTCTAGTTTTATCAACTAGCTAAATGAGTGTTTTAATGAAGCAAAATCTGGAATTTTAATTTGAAGTTTGAACAAGTTTGGATAGAGTGAAGATAGTAGCATTTTGAGGTATAATAATGGAGTCCTATTATTCAAGGTTGCTATAGAAGCCAAGAGGTTCAGTTCATAGCTGTACAAGGGCCAAAATTTAGTGAGGTTTGCTGAAGAATTTTGGCCTTAGCATTGAAGAGACAAAGCTGGACAAAAATTTCTGGAATTGAAGCTCAAGAACACTTGGAATTGAGATGGTTTTGGTACAAAATTTTTGGTCCACTTTGGAACAATTTTGCAACTGGATTTTAAGGGTGTTTGAAGGTCCATTAATGGTGGTTTTTCAGCCTTCATCTTGAAGAAGAAGAAGAACAGAGAAAGTTCCAGTTGTTCATATGTTCTAACGGATGGCTTCAAGCTCATATTCAATGTTGCTAGTTTGCTGGGGAAAAAAAAAAAAAATTCTGGTTTGGCATTGTTTGTGAAGCTGTGAAAATTCAAGGAATTCCAGCCTTCATCCTCACATAGGATGGTTGGTTTCTTGCAAGGATTGGGTAGGGAAGCATGCTACAATTTTTCAAAAGTAGCCTTGAAGGAAATCTTAAAAATTTTGACCAAGACAAGAATAAGAGGAAGATGATGTTCTTGAAGAAATAGCTATGGTGTTTTGCTTGAAACCTCTACCTATTTCTCCTCCTAACTTTTGGCCACTCCTATCCTATAAGAGCACAAATTTTTGAAATTCCAAGCTTCAGAATTATCTCAGAATTTTATGATTATTAAAATGAATTAAAGAATCAAGAGTAGTTTAAATTTCAAAGAAATTAGGACAAGGCTTGCAAAATTAATGGAGAGAAGAATTCCACTAGAATTCTTTTTATGACAAGACCATATGGTCAAGACATTACCATTGTGTCTTCCTTAAGACAACATTCCTAACTTTAAGGAATGTAAGAAAAAGAAAATTCAAACATGGGTTAAGAAAAATATGAATAAAACTTAAGTGATGGGATTTGAACTCAAGACCTTAGAGATTAAATCACAAAGCTCTAACCACTTAACCACATTAACTCTTGTTTTTATTTTCTCATCTAAATATTCTTCTTATCTAAACCTCAAGCCATCTTCCTGTTCCGACCCCAAGAAAAATTATCTTTTTACCCTTTCTACTCAACAAGCACAAATAAATCATATATCCTATCATCCATAATTCTAAGGCACACAAAAATCATTTAAGTGATACATTGTATGCTTCATGACATGATATGCATCACATCCCTCTTAGTCTAGGGTAGGTTTAGGTGGGGTACAGGAGTAGTCAAGATGTATCGAGGTCTAAAATAGCGTTACTGGTGGATTGGGATGAAGAAAGACATTTCTCAATTTGTGGCTCGGTGCCTTACATGCCAATAGGTGAAGATAGATTAACTACGATCATGAGGATTATTACAACCATTACCGGTACCCTTGTGGAAATGGGATGAGATCACTATAGATTTTGTAACAGGGTTTCCAATGACTACAGGATAAGGGGATACTATATGGGTTGTAGTAGATCGGTTGACTAAGTCCACTCATTTAATTCCTATAAATAAACAAGACTCTTTGGAAAAGCAAAGTAAGATTTATATGGAAGAAGTGGTTAGACTACATGGAGTGACTTCCAGTATTGTGTCTAACCATGACCCGAGATTTACTTCAAAATTTTGTAGCAAATTGTTCTAGTTGTGTGGGACACAATTGAAGTTTAGTACAGCTGCACATCCACAAACAAATGGACAATTAGAACGAGTGATTCGTATTTTGGAAGATATGTTACGAACATGTGCATTAGACTTTAGAGAAAAATGGATTGATAAGCTGGTATATGTAGAGTTTGTATATAGTAACAGCTACCAATCAACAATTGGGATAGCTCCCATTTGAAGAATTGTATGGAAGAAAATGTCAGTCGCCTCTATACTAGGAATGTTAGGTCGAAAACAAAATACTCTGGATGCTTTATATCTTAAAGAAACAAGAAAGGCAGTGGAGTTTGTCAAAGCTAGACAGAAGCTACTCAAAGTCGGCAAAAGAGTTATGCTGACCAACGTAGGAAAAACTTGGAATTTATTGAAAGGGATCAAGTATTTTTAAAGTCGAGACCAAAGCGTTAAGCAAAGTACAAAAGAACCTGGCACCATGGTACAATGTACCATTTCCCATTGTGGAAAGAATTGGAAAGGTGGCATATCGATTGAATTTGCCTGCAGAGTTACATGGCATTCGCGATGTATTTCATGTATCTTAGCTTTGAAGATATGTAGCTGACCCTGATCATGTACTAAATAAAGAACCAATTGAGATTACTCTAGATTTGAGTTATAAGGAGAAGCCAATTAGAATTCTTGAATTTGCTAATAAAGAATTGAGGCATAAAATAATTCCATTGGTGAAAGTACTTTGAAATCATCACCTAGTGCAAGATGCTACATGGGAGATAGAGGGGGAGATGCATAAAAAATAACCAGAACTTTTTGAGGAATAATCTCAATTTTTAGGACGAATTTCTCTAAAGAAGGGAATATTGCGATATCCCAATATTTTATACTTTAATGTATGACTACCCAGTATAGAAAGAGAATTTGTATGTATTGCCAGATCAAGAAATGATTAGTTTAATGAGATGAAAGTTTTGGGGCCATAAAATTTTTCAAGGATATAATTGGAATTTTGAACTCGAATTATGGAAAACAAAGCCAGAATTTAGAAATTCTGAGAGACACCATTATGTTCCATTCAACGCATGGATCAAGATGTTAAAATAAAAGTTTCCTCTAATTGGGATTGATAACGCATTAAATTAAGTGAATTTTTGAGAAAATATAATTATTTCTAAAGAAATAAAAAAAGGAATTAAAGGTGTACCAGTGTCACTAGGTGATTTGGAGAAGGAAACAAACGGTGGATTATGATTGGTTGCATAGAAATCATGTAAGACTTGCTAAAGAATTCCATAGAATTCTTGAAGAACCGTCGCAAAACCCTCGCAAATTAGCAAATGATTTTATTTAATTTTTTTTAAAAAAAATATTAGCAAACCGTCACAAGACTATCACTAATTTACGAGGGTTTTGCGATGGTTATTTTAAAAAATTAAATTTATTATCGGGCCATCGCAATTAGTGAGGGTTTTGCAAGGCGTCGCTGAACCGTCGCTTGATTTTATTAAATTTTTTTAAAAAAAATTATTATCAAGCCATCACAAAACCATCACTAATTTGTGAGGGTATTGCGATGGTCCTAAAAATTTTTAAAAAATTTAATTTATTATCAGGTCGTCGCAAATCTGTTGCAATTAGCAAGGGTTTTCGAGGCGTCGCAAAACCGTCTCTAATTAGTGAGGGTTTTGCGACGATTTTATTAAAAAAATTTTAAAAATTAAATTTATCATTGGGCCATCGCAAATCTGTCACAATTAGTAAGGGTTTTCAAGGCGTCGCAAAACCGTCACTAATTAGCGAGGGTTTTGTGATGATTTTATTAAAAAAAATTAAAAATTTATTATCAAGCCATAGCAAAACCATCGCTAATTTGTTAGGTTTTTGTGATGGTTCTTTTAAAAAATTTTTAAAAATTAAATTTATTATCGAGCCGTCGTAATTTGCGAGGGTTTTGCAACGGTTTTTTTTTTAAATTATTTAGCTTTACTTTATAATTACAAAATCCATTGCAAAACCTTCACTAATTTGCGAGGATTTTGCGATGGTTCTTTTGAACCGTCGCAATTAGTGATGGTCATGTAGCCGTCGCAAATTTTCTGTCATAAAATCCAATTTTTCCCGTAGTGTAATGCATGGTTGATCTCAAGAGCATATTTTTCTATATATAGGCCATGAAGGCCGGTTAGAGATGGCTTGAGCAGCCAGAAATTTTGAAGCAAAAAAGAGCAAATAAGGAAGTGAAAAAGAAAAAAAATATAGAGAGGAGAAAGAGAGAAAACCGAAACAAGCAGGGAAAGAGAGAGAAAAAGAAAACTAGAAGAGCTTGGGCTGTTTGGCTTTTGAAATTAGCAGATAGAAGGTCAAAGCTTACCTTGCTTGAATTATAGTTGTTATTTGAAGTATGGTGATCATTTTGATATGAATGCTACAAGAGGTTATGCTTGAATTATGGAATTTATTTGCAAAAACTTCCATGTTGTGGGCTGTTTTCAATAAAACTATGTGGTGGTCAACATGGTTGTGTTTTTGCTGTGATTATGTGCAGTTTAAAAGTGATTTGAAGGTGTTCAATTAGGATGAGCACGGCTGATCATATAAAAGAAAGAAAGGAAGTAGAAATGAAGTAATACATGGAGGTTTATTGAAAATAAATGGAAGGTTTTTTTTATCATGCAAGCTGCCGGTATTCTTGTTGTGCTATGTTGATTTTCTGGTTTATGGATGACTGGAAATCAGTGGCTTTAAGGGTGTTAAAACGGAAAGTGGATTGAATTAATTAGTATTCATGTGCTATGATGACCAAGAAATAAAGCTATAAGGTGTTTTGCTGGAAATTGGAAGAATTCCAGAAAATTCTTGATTGTTTTAACCCCAATAAATCTGTAACATTTCGGGAACTGAGTGAATCAAGCTTACAAGGCTAAATTTAAGGATTCTAGGAGTGTCTTGGTATGAATTTGAAGTAAATCGGACAAATGGATTGAAAGTAATGTCCAAAACAAATTCATGTACCTAAACTAGAAAATTGCAGAATTTTTATTAAGAGAAAATAAATTCATGGATTGATTCTGATTGTATCATGGATTGAATGAGAAGTTATATGAACTTGTTAAGACCATATATTCACGTGGGAAAGATGAACTAATGAAATGGATTATAAGAATGCAAGGATTATATTTCATTTCAAGTACGAAATGAAATGAGAAATGATGTGATTTCCTCGGAAAAACATATGTTTAGCCATATGCACAGTTTAGTTGAAAAGCATAGAATACTAAATGCGTTGTGGATCGATTGGTGTGTAGGCTATTCATTGTAAGGAAGTGGAGTCGACTTAGCAAATATTTACATTGCTAAGCGATAAGAGATTCAGAGTGTGTCCCCGATAAAATATTTTCCCGAAAAGGCTAGTGAATTTCTTTAATTGTTAAAGAAATGCATTGCGAATCCTTTTGGTTTCTCTGAGAAAAAGTATGATTTTTTTTTCAGATGGACCTAACATTATTCTATACTAGAATAGAGGGAAAATATGGATTTCCGTATTCAAGGATATTTAACATTAGTAGTTAATTTTCAAAGAAAGGTCAATAAACCTTAATTTTTTTTTAACCAACTTTGGTTTTCCTAACCAAACTTGCAGTTTTTGAAACAAGTGGAATTTTATTTCATGCTATGATTTGAATGGGAAAATGGAATCTTATATTTTTGAATACCATGTAATTAAGAGTATTTTCCCTGAAGCATGAAAAGGTAGTTGCTAAACCTTTTGGTTTTTCTGACCAAAGTTTATGTTTTTCTAATAAATTAAATTAACTTAATTTCAGAAATTGTAATATTTTACAAAGGATTTTGAATTCCTTGTACGACAAATATTCTATGGTCATGAAAACATGGAAAATAACTGAATTTTTGGAACATGTACAGTATATGAATATTTTACTCCCGTAAGCATGTGTTATCCCATGTTTTATGGTAAAAAGTACGAAATTGTGAATTCTTACTTTCTTGAACCATGATTTATTCCAAAGTACTCAAGCACAATAAAACTATAAAATACTTGAACTTATTTCCATTTTCGAATTTAAAATTTTTAATTGATAAAAGTAATTCCTTTTGGACTTGGGCATTCTAAATTTGCATAATTTACGTAAATACCCTTGAAGTATGGTTTTATGACACAGGAAGGACTTCTTATCCTTCTGTGCTATTATTTTGGAGAAAAATCCCTTAAGGTGGAAATAACTTTTAGAAAATGATATTCTGGCCTTGGGAAATGTTTTATTCTTATTCCTTTAGGAATGGCTTACTATTTGGCCTTTTGAGCCAATGGAAATGGACTAGCCTTGTGAACTAGTGAATACGTTGAGTACTCAGCAGTGACTTTTATTATTAAACTAGCCTGCATTAGAGATAGATGACCCTTGTAATTTGTCCCGATTCTAGGGATTGTCTTACTCTAAATGGGGTGATAGAACTTTGAGATTAGCCATCCTAGCTAGCCGTTTAGTTCCTGGCAATTGCCTATGCCTTGTGTGCATATTATATTGAGTTGTTCACTGATGCTGGGCGAGGACACCTGATGTGTTCAACTCCTCACCACCTCGATGATTATTCATGTCAGGAGTAGGACCTATGGGCTTATGGTGGCAAGTAAAAGATTCTAAATTTCTCTGACAATGCAAAATTGAGTACCACAGGCTTGTGTCCTAGTATAATAAGACTGTGATGTCACTTCAACAATGCATAGTTGAGTGTTGTAGGCTTGCATCCTAACACAATAAGACTATAATGTCAAAGGCAAAGCTTTGTAAGTTTTCCACACAGGGCGACCTTCTACTAAGAGAAGTGCTTATATTTCTAAAAATAGGGCAAGGTTGTTATTTAAAAACTTACTCTTCCAATTGGTTGGATTGCGGGGCATGGTTTATTAAACATTGATTTTTTATTTATGCCTAAAATTTTGAAATAACTCTTGAACAAATTTTTTATTAAGTTGTAGAGTTGTTTTCAGTGGAGAAACACGACTAATTCTTGTGATTTGTTTTATTACGGAAATGTTCGCGAAAACTTTTTTACTACTTTTCTCAGAAATCATTGGCACACACGAGACTCACTGAGTGATTTTTACTCTCACCTATTTCACTTTATTTTTCCTAGGATTATAAGCTGGGACTCGGTCAACGTGAAGACTGTTCCTTTTGTGGAGTCGATAAACTCCTTTATAGATACATTGAATAGACCTTTGTACTCTATTTTGAGATGTATAATGCCTTATGAGTTTTGTATAGTTGTGTGGTATTTATTATTGCTTTTCTTTGTTTGTTATAAAGACCCCTAGTTTGGAAAATTGGACGGGGCTACCCTTAACAGTGCTACTCACTTCTACCATGATTTCTATTAAAGGTGTTATAGAAGTCCACTTGCTTGGGCCGCCATGTTTTTCTAGAACCAAGGCGGCCCAGAGAATTTTCCTGGGCCGCCAAGTTTCTGGAAAACTTGGCTATTATATTAAAGACCAAGCAGCCTAAGGAAATCTAACTTTCCTGGGCCACCAACTATACTACTATATACATACAACCAATAAACAGGCAGACTAAGGAAGCCTAACTTCCCTGGGCCGCAACCTACTAATATACATATACATATACAGTTAACTAAGTGGCCAAGGGAAGTTCTATTTCCCAAGGCCACCATCTACTATACATATATATTACACTACATGCTAGGTAACCTAGGGAAGTTTAGCTTCCATTGACTGCCATGTTCTTGCTCTAGGCTGTTAGTGTTGTGCCCTAGAGGCAATCACTTGTACATTGTATATGACACATTTTATATTAATAAAAGGCATTATTTATCTTACAATTTCTTTTGTTTACTTTAAGTAATATAATTGTTCAATAAAGTCCCTAGTACAACACTGTGTTTAGGAAATCATGATATGAGATTCCTACTACACTGGATAATGTTAGTACTTAAATAGTCCCTAGTCATAGTATTAATAAGATAGGACATCATTAATGCGTTAAGACTAGCATGTATTAAACTTCCTGATTTCATCAGGTGGTGGTTCTCATAACCGTGAGTATTGAGATACTCAAAGTTAACACATGGATGCTTGTTAATGTAACAAGTTCATTGGATGACCTAGCTTTGAGATAATTACATGGATAACTATTTAGTGCTAGTGATATAATCTCAATATAGCAAACGTGCAAGTATCCTTAGACTTGAGATCTCCAAAGTACATTGTATGTTGAGTCTCGTACTTTGATTCCAATCTCCGAAGCTCGATCGAGGGCCACCTATGGGATGGATATTGGGTACATTGTGAGGTAAACGAAAGTATTTGAGAGGGTTAATAAAGGATTCACCACTCCTAATAGTAGGGGCGAATATCTCATGGCCACTTGTAGGAATTACTACTCGAAAGTCCTTGGCCAAGGCAATGGTGTATTGGAAACAATTTCAATTGATACACATCTAGAATTGGGGGTTCTTGGTTCCAGTACTATTGTATTCAGGACATAACTAATTCTAGAGGGAGTTGGCACTAATTCCGTACTCCAAACTGAATGAGATATTATATGGTGAAAGGAGTTGATTGCACTGAAGTTTGTTATTGAAGGGTTCATGTCAAGCCACTTGACTTCCTGGACTCTTGGGTAGTCATGATGTGTTGCTAGATACCGCTCATGATCTGAGAATATAGGTTTATTAATTGATGAATTAATAAACCAATCCTGATTAGAATTAATATGACTAATTCTAATTAATTATGGATTATTAATCTCAAAAACATTTGGATTAATTCATGTTCGCTACCAATTGACTGGGAAACCGAATTGGTCACACACAATAGAGGATTATATACCCAAGATGTTATTTGATAACATAGTGGGGTTAATTGTGGGAAAGAGAAGTTATTGTGGACAAATTATAATTAGTTATAATTTATGGTCCAAATTGTAATTATGAGAACTTGATGTTCCCAATTACAATTAGGGAATTCTAATGGGATTAGAATCCCCTATTTTTGGTAAGGGAATTTCGTGTATATTGGAGAATACACACACGAAAAACCTAAACTGAAATTGGACACAAAAACCCTAGAGCAAGATACACGAAATCAGCCTCTTGTTCTCTCTTTCTCTCGTTTTCTTCTTGAAAGAAAAACCTAGCCGCCATCTTTTTTTGCTAGCACAAAAATTTTGGTACTTGAGTATTCATCTGTGTAGATTACTATTAGAGATAATCACACACTGTGATTATAGCGGTTTGAAGTTCAACTCACGCGGAGGTTGATCACGAGGATTGCTGGATCGTGCCTCAACTTAAAGAAGAAAATTTTGTTCTTCGGACGATCACCCAAAGGTAAAAAGCTGTTACCTTTACTCTCTTTATATCTTATTTTCCACACATAGACGGGTCCTGGGAGGGTATCTCGTTTGATTTTCTGCTCTGCCGTATGGGATACAAGCCTGAGATACCCAACAATGGTATCAGAGACATGCTATGTGTGGTCTATGGATATTGTTTTGGCATGAAAAACTGTTTTCATGTTTGTCTTTATTTGCAGTGAAAATCGTTTTCACTCGAGTCAAAATCATTTCGATCTTTATGAGTTGGGTCCGTAGCACAATATGATTGTGTTATAGTCACAGAGTATTTCGAAAAGATGCTTTCTTTGGTGCTGATAAATTTCTGCAGAAAAATGTTTTCTTGTAACATGGATGTCGCCCTCCGTTTCATCTTAATTTTTCATTTTGATTTTGTTTAAACTAACAAATTGGTTGTTGTTTATAGCTTCAAAATAGAAAATACAGCTGAGAATTGTTCTCACTGAAAATTTGCAGAAGAAGAAAGCACCAGAAATTGTTTCTGGAATTTTTTAAAAATCGCCGCCATTGTTGCAGAACACAGGCAGCGCCGGCTCTAGCCTCCAAGCCGGCACCTGTTCCATTCTGTTCGCGATGTCCGAAAATCATTTTGGAAGGAAAAATTTTTTGGAAACCAGAACAGAGCCGGCGCCGACTCCGACTTCCGAACCGGTTCCGGTTCTGCTCTGTTTGCGACTTTCAGCTATATAAAAAAAAAATTCGGAACAGAATTTTGAAAAGGAAAAACCTCATTTGATAAGACACGGGACCCGAAAGCATTTTCTCAAAATTAGTTTTGAGACAATCAATTTTGTTCTTCAAAATAATGATTTTGAAAATCTAAAATTGATGTATTCTCTAAAACGGTGATTTTAGAATTTGTTTTATTTTTCCAAAATAGTGATTTTGGAATAATAAAAGTATATGTTTATTTTGTTTAAGCATAGTCAATGGCATGGTGGATGGTTATGGACTAAAACCAATTATATCTGTTCATGCATTTTACAGATTTGGTTTTTATGAAATAGGGCATGTGTGTCCTGCCTTCTCTAGAATTCTTGTGTAATTCTCTTCTCATCTAACTCCACTCGAATGTAACTCGAGGTTTTCTTTCTTTAGGAAATTATGTAATTAGTTTACATGGGTTAGATAGGAGTAGAATTATTTTATTCTGGAGATAGCAATCAAAACAAGGCGAGGAGGTAAGACCTTCTACTTAAATCATGCATGAACACATAGGGTTAACTATATTAATTTCTTTTATTGCTCAAAGAAATTAATTTAGGGTAAAGTCCATAACCATACCACGTAATCGCTTTATTACTATGATTATCAATTATGTTATTATTGATTATTATGCATGTCATTCAACGAAATCACTAAAAGGAACAAAACCCTCAATTAATATTAAACATAATTCCTTCCGTTAATATAGTAAGAACAAGAGTCCTTTTTGAAGACCAGGTTGTTGGGCAAACCCAAGCCTACTTGACATTGGGCATGTTCAAGCTATGGAATTAAATTTCCGATTAATGGGTCGAGTTTAACTAAATTCTTTATCCCGGTTGGGCAAACTCAAGCATAAAGAAATTTAGAGGAAAAGTTGGGGTAGCCCAAAAGGCTTTAAGATTAAAAGCTGTTAATCACACAATGATTCGGTAGTTACATACGATGTAATTGGTATTGGATACCTACCAATGAACTCAATGGTGGCTTGTTGGGCAAATCCAAGTTTATTCTTGAGGAATTTGGATACCGGTCCACTAGGAAAGCTTGCAACGGGCTTTCCCGAATCAGTAGTGGGGGCTATTGGTTTGAGTAAAATAGTGGAGTAAAAATGCGTTTAATTAAATTCCTAATTATTTGCATATCATGTGCATATACAAGTAGCTAATGCTCTCTATCATTACATCTAAATCACTTGCATCATGTCAACGAACTTGAACTTACGTAGCATTTTGGAAACCAACAAGTTAACTGAATCAAACTATCTCGACTGGTATAGAAATTTGAGAATCGTTCTCAAATCGGAAAAGTTGCTCTACGTGCTAAATGCTCATATTCTACCACCACCAGCTTAAAATGCTCATGCTGATGAGCATTCTGTCCACAAGAGGCACAAGGAGGATAGTGATATAGCATCATGTATTATGCTAGCATCCATGACTCCTGAGTTGCAAAAACAGCACAAGCATATGGCTGCTCAATCAATCATTTTACATCTTCGAGAGCTGTTTGATGCCTAAGCTAAAACTAAGAGATATGAGATTTCAAAGAAACTATTTTGTTGTAAAATGGCAGAGGGTTCTTCTATGGCCACTCATAGGCTGAAGATGCTAGGTTTGATAGAGAAGTTTGGATCTCTCGGGTTTACAATGGACCATGACTTAAGTATTGACTTAATTCTTCAGTCTTTACCTATAGTTTCTCACAATTTGTGATTAACTATCAGATGAATGAGATTGAGTCCACTATTCCTAAGTTGATCAATCTTCTCAAAAATGCAGAGTCCTCTATGAAGAGGGATTCCAGTGCGGTTTTAATGGTAGAATCTTCCTCTTCTAAGAAGAAAGTTCAAAAGAAGAAGAAGAAGGCTCATATGAAGCCCAAAGGTGGTGTGAACAAGAAGGATGCCGCTACTAAGGGCCCATGCCATCATTGTGGGAAGATGCGCTACTGGAGGCGCAACTGCAAAGCCTACTTGGAAACCATCAAGGACAAGAAGCAGAAGGAGAAGCTTACAAGAACTTTTACTTCTTCTCTAGGTATGTTTATGATTGAGATAAATACTGCCTTTAGAAATGAGATATGGGTATTAGATACCGGATATAGATCTCATTTGTGCAATAACTTGCAGGGACTAAAGAGTAATAGAAGGCTAGAGAAAGGCGACGTGTACCTACGTACTGCAAATGGGGCAAAGGTTGTTGCACTTACTGTGGGGACATACGAGCTGAACCTGCCTTCGGGATTGATTCTAGAACTGGGAAACTGTTATTATGTACCAGTTTTAATGAAAAACATTATCTCAGTTGCATGTTTAGACTTATGTGGATTTCATTTAATATTTAAGAATAAATGTTGTTCTTTTTCATTGAATGATATTCACTATGGTTCAGCAACTTTGGTTAATGGTTTATATGTTCTAGACTTGGACAATCTAATTCTCAATATAAACAATAAGAAACCTAAAATAGATAACTCTAACACCTCTTACTTATGGCATTGTCATTTGAGCCATGTAAACGAAAAATGTATTTCTAAGTTACACAAGCTTGGTGACTTATGGTCATTTGATTATGAATCATATGGCACATGCGAGTCTTATTTACTAGGCAAAATGACTAAAACTCCTTTTTCAGGAAAAGGAGAACGGGCCAAGGAGTTATTAGAACTCATACATTCTGATATATGTGGCCCAATGTCAATACAAGCAAGAGGAGGTTATAACTATTTTATAATGTTTATCGATGATTTTTCACGATACGGGTATTTGTATTTAATGAAATACAAATCTAAGGCCTTTGAAAGGTTCCAAGACTTCAAGAATGAAATAGAGAAATAACTTGGCAAAAGTATTAAGACTTTAAGATCTAATCGAGGAGGAGAATATTTGAGTCAAGAGTTTTTGAGTTATCTTAGAGATAATGGGATATTATCTCAATGGACTCCACCACATACACCTCAACATAATGGTGTATCTGAGAGAAAGAATCGAACCCTTCTAAATATGGTACGAACCATGATGGCTTCTGCAGACCTACTAAAATCATTTTGGGGGTGTGCACTAAAGACTTTTGTTTATATGCTAAACAGAGTTCCGACAAAATCGGTTGATACTACCTCATTTGAGATGTTCTTTGGTAAAAGACCAAAGTTATCTCACATGCGAGTATGGGGTTGTCCTGGCTTTGTTAAAAGGCCACAGTCAAACAAACTTGATATTAAGTCTGACAAGTGTTTGTTTATGGGATATCTAAAAGAATCTTTTGTATATTACTTCTATCAACCCTCTGAAAACAAATTGTTTGTTTCGAAGCATGCCGTCTTCTTAGAGAAGGAGCACATGCTCAAGGGGGACAGTCGGAGTAAGATTGAACTTAGTGAAATTCATGAGGATCAACCGTCTAACCCCACATCTATTGAGAGAATAGATAAACCTTCTAATACACAAGAACCTCGTAGATCTAGTAGGATATGTATGGCACCTGAGAGATATGGATTTCTCATTAGTGACCATAATGACGTATTGCTCATAGATGAAGATGAGCCTACTACCTATAAGGATATTCTGAATAGTTCAGAATATGACAAATGGCTTGAGGCCATAAAGTCAGAGATGGATTCCATGTACGACAACCAAGTATGGACTTTAGTTGATCCACCCAAAGGAATTAAACCTATTGGGTGCAAGTCGGTTTTCAAAAAGAAAACGGACATGGATGGTAACTTAGTTACCTATAAAGCACGACTAGTTGCGAAGGGTTATCATCAACAACATGGTATTGACTGTGATGAAACCTTCTCGCCAGTAGCCATGTTGAAATCCATCAGGATACTCCTAGCCATTGCTGCTCATTATGATTATGAGATTTGGCAAATGGATGTGAAAACAGCTTTTCTAAATGGAAATCTGACTGAGAAAGTGTATATGACATAACCTAAGGGTTTCACATCCAGTGATGGCACAAAGATGTGTAAGCTGCAAAGGTCTATTTATAGACTTAAGCAAGCTTCTAGGAGTTGGAATATCTGTTTTGATGAAACACTCAAAAAGTTTAGTTTCATTCAAAATATGGATAAGCCTTGTGTATACAAGAAGGTTAGTGGAAATGCAATCGTTTTCTTACTGCTTTATGTAGATGACATATTATTGATAGGAAACGATATACCTGTCTTGCAAACGGTTAAAATTTGGTTGTCCAAACAATTCTCCATGAAAGACCTTGGTGAATCAACCTACATTCTTGGAATTAGGATCTATAGAGATAGATCCAAAAGGTTGCTTGGTCTTTCACAGTCTACATACATAGATAAAATGCTAAAGAGGTTTAGCATGGATTAATCAAAAAAAGGATTCTTGCCCATGTCACATGGTGTAAGCCTTTCAAAGTCGATGTCTCCCAAGACACAAGTTGAAAGGGATCACATGAGTAAGATTCCATATGCCTCGACAGTTGGATCTATCATGTATACTATGATATGTACTAGGCCCAATATATCTTGTGCTCTCAGTTTGATGAGTAGATACCAATCCGACCCTAGTGAGGGTCGTTGGGTGGTTGTAAAGAACATCCTTAAGTACTTACGAAGGACTAAGGACATGTTCTTAGTGTATGGAGAAGGTGATTTGAAAATAAACGAGTATACTGATGCCAATTTTCAATCTGATAAAGATGATTTCAAATCACAATCCGGCTACGTGTTTACATTGTGCGGAGGGGCAATAAGTTGGAAAAGTTCCAAACAAGAGACTATTGTCGACTCTACGATAGAAGATGAATACATAGCTGCTTCTGCAGCAGCTAAGGAGGTTGTTTAGATCAAGAAGTTCGTGATGGAACTGAGTGTGGTTCCTAGTGTTGTTGGTCTAATAACTTTGTACTGTGACAACAACGGAGCCATTGCACAAGCAAAGGAGCCGCGGTCTCACCAACGATCCAAACACGTACTGCGATACTATCATCTGATCCGGGAGAACATAGATAGGAATGATGTAAAGATAGAGAGAGTTCCCACGGATGAGAACATAGCCGACCTGCTTACGAAAGCACTATCCCAAAAGAAACATGATTGTCTTATTGAGTCATTCAGTATTAGATACATGAATGATTGGCTCTAGTGGAAGTGGGAGTTTGTTAGAGTTGTGCCCTAGAGACAATCACTTGTACATTGTATATGACACATTTTATTTTAATAAAAGGCATTATTTATCTTACAGTTTCTTTTGTTTACTTTAAGTAATATAACTTTTCGATAAAGTCCCTAGTACAACACTGTGTTAAGGAAATTATGATAGAGATCATGATATGAGATTCCTACTACACTGTATAGTATTAGTACTTAAATAATCCCTAGTCATAGTATTAATGAGATAGGACATCATTAATGCGTTAATACTAGCATGTGTTAGACTTCCTGATTTGATCAGGTGGTGGTTCTCATAACCGTGAGTATTGAGATACTCAAAGTTAAAACATGGATGCTTGTTAATGGAACAAGTTTATTGAATGACCTAGCTTTAAGATAATCACATGGATAACTATTTAGTGCCAGTAATATAATCTCAATATAGCAAACCTGCAAGTATCCTTAGACTTGAGATCTCCAAGGTACTTTGTTTGCTGAGCCTCGTACTTTGATTCCAATCTCTGAAGCTCGATCGAGGGCCACCTATGGGATAGATATTGGGTACATTGTGAGGTAAACGAAAGTAGTTGAGAGGGTCAATAAAGGATTCACCACTCCTAATAATAGTAGGGGCGAATATCTCACGGCCACTTGTAGGAATTACTACTCGAAAGTCCTTGGCCAAGGCAATGGTGTATTGGAAACAATTTCAATTGATACACATCTAGAGTAGGGGGTTCCTGGTGCAAGTACTATTGTATTCGGGCCATAATTAATTCTAGAGGGAGTTGGCACTAATTTCGTACTCCAAACCGAATGAGATATTGTATGGTAAAAGGAATTGATTGCACTGAAGTTTGTTATTGAATGGTTCATGTCAAGCCACTTGACTTCCTGGACTCTTGGGTGTTCATGATGTGTTGCTAGATACCTCTCATGATCTGGGAATATGGGTTTATTAATTGATGAATTAATAAACCAATCCTGATTAGAATTAATAGGATTAATTCTAATTAATTATGGATTATTAATCTCAAAGACGTTTGGATTAATTCATGTTCGCTACTAATTGACTGGGAAACCTAATAGGTCACACACAATAGAGAATTATATACTCAGGATGTTATTTGATAATATAATGGGGTTAATTGCGAGAAAGAGAAGTTGTTGTGGACAATTTATAATTAGTTATAATTTATGGTCCAAATTGTAATTATGAGAACTTGATGTTCCCAATTACAATTAGGGAATTCTAATGGGATTAGAATCCCCTATTTTTGGTAAGGGAATTTTGTGTATATTGGAGAATACATACACGAAAACCCTAAGCTGAAATTGAACACAAAAACCCTAGAGCAAGATACACGAAATCAGCCTCTTGTTCTCTCTCTCTCTTGTTTTCTTCTTGAAAGAAAAACCTAGCCGCCATCCTTTTCTACTAGCACAGAAATTTTGGTGCTTGAGTATTCCTCTGTGTGGATTACTATTAGAGATAATCATATATTGCGATTATAGCGGTTTGACGTTCAACTCACGTGGAGGTTGATCACGAGGATTGCTGGATCGCGCCTCAACTTAAAGAAGAAAATTTTGTTCTTCACACCATCACCCAAAGGTAAAAAGCTGTTACCTTTACTCTCTTTATGTCTTATTTTCCACACATAGACGGGTCCTGGGAGGGTATCTCGTTTGATTTTCCGCTGCGCCGTATGGGATACGAGCTTGAGATACCCAGCATAGGCTACCTGATTCATCCTCTTAGCAGCCTAGGGAAGTAGTACTTCCCCTAGGCTACCTAGTGCTTGTGTGATTCTTTAATGGTTCTTCATTTTCTTCTCTATCTTTCTCATTTTCTTCTTTATTATCTCCAATTGGTATTTTCTTTATTTTCTACCAAAAGAAGATGAAAATGATGTGGTGAGTGTGGTTTAAATAAGAATTTATTACAACTAAAGCACAAAAGCACTCAAAAATGTGTATGCAATGAGCCCTTATCACACACCCCCATACTTAAATCTTTGCTCGTCCTCAAGCAAGCCACACTTATTCACAAACAAAAAAATGACTAATATACAAATCTAACCCCTTTACATATATTTACAACTTAACTATTGTACAAACTAAGAAAAACACATTATTTTATAGGGATAAAGAATAGCTAATTTACAAATATAATGTAAAATATTCTACATTGCCTTCTTGGTGAGTCATCAAGAACAACTTAGCATACATGCAATAAGGTGAAAATGGTAAGGAGATAATATCTTCCTTCACTTAGAATTCATCTCAATATCAATCTATCCAAGTTAATCCCATGTATACCCTTATATTAAGCTAGACACAACCAAGAGCCTTAATGTGAAATTAAACAACCTTATGCCAAATAAATGTGATTCACTCAATATCTCCAATCAAGATTTCAGCCAAAGTAATTCATAGAAGATAGGATCAAACAACTCACTCAAGTCTCGTGGCTATCCCAAGTACATGTATTACATATATTACACTACAATACAACAAAACCATACTATATAATACAACAATACAACAATACATTTCAAATTAAATTGGCAAAATAGGAGCCTCTCATTTTTCATCATTTTTCTTTCTACAAAAGGAATGCATTTGTAGTGATTTTACTTTAATACTCTTCTTGCATCCCTTATATTTTCTGCTTTTTGCTTTTCTTCATTTTTCTTAGTCTTGCTTTTCTTTTCTTTTTCATCACACTTTGTTTTTCGTCATAGGACATGCCTTTTGCATTCCTAGAGCCTTTTTTTTCTCCTCATTATGGAAGGTGCATTTAGCAACCTACCTCTTGCTCCTATTTGTCTTTTTATTGAAAAATCCAAAAAATCATTGAAATTTTCTATAATACAACATACAGCACAAATGAATGAATAAATACATAGAATTAGCCACAAAACTAGAGATAAGCCTACAACCCACACTCTATATTTCATTAGTAAGTTTTCATCCCTTCTCAAAGAATTATGCTTCACAAACATTTTCAAAGGCATAAACAAGATTAGCTTACTTACCAAAACTTAGTCTATGTCATGCCCAATATCTAAGTATACATAAAAATAACTCTTCTAGAAAAGTCTTAAGTAGAATCCCTAAGTATAAAGATAAACAATAACTCTAACTAACTAACACATATCAATAAACATATCAATACGGCTTGAAAACTAACCCAACAATGTGAAAAAGTTCGAAAAAATATAGCCAAAATGTAAAAAATAAATAAATAAATAAATTTAGCCAAAAGATAAGAATTTGTCAACATAAATAGTACAAAAGTGTAAAGATATATTATTCAACCTCTCCCCCACACTTAAATCGGACAATATCCTCATTGTCCACAAATCAAACAAAATAATCACTTTCAATAGGATAAAAATAAATAGAAGGGAGAATAAGATTAAAAAAAAAAAAACACTCCCCTAGCATCTTGAAACTCAATTGTGTCATATGAGAGAGGGGAAATGGATGATTGTCCAAAGCATAAAATTTTCAATCCTACAAAAATAAAGAAAAATACAAAAGTATACCATAGCTAAAAAAGTAGTCACATTAAGACTAAAAAAAATAATAGATAAAGAAAATAATTTAAAAGAAAATATAGAGAAAAATAACACAAGGAGTTGTACAAAAAAACATCAATATCAATATTAATAATAAATAAATCATCATATAATAACAATAGTAGTAGTAGTAGTAGTAGTAGTAGTAGTAGTACTAGTAGTACTACTACTACTACTACTACTACTACTACTACTATGAATAATAATAATAATAATAATAATAATAATAATAATAATAATAATAATAATAATAATAATAATAATAATAATAATAATAATAATAATCACAAATATTATTAAAAAGTCATAAAATCAACTAATATAAATAATAACAAAATATATATTAGTATCAAGAACTATACTAATACCTCAAAGCAAATGAAAAATCCAATATTTTCACTATGGACATGCTAAATTTGTTAGTGTTGTGCCCTAGAGGCAATCACTTGTACGTTGTATATGAAACATTTTATAAAACACATTATTTATCTTATAGTTTCTTTTGATTACTTTTGTGTAATAAAACTGTTAGATAAAGTCTCTAGTACAACACTGTGTTAAGGAAATCATGATAGAGATCATGATATGAGATTCCCACTACACTATATAGTGTTAGTACTTAAATAGTCCCTAGTCGTAGTATTAATGAGACAGGGCATCATTAATGCATTAAGACTAGCATGTGTTAGACTTCCTAATTTGATCAGGCAGTGGTTCTCATATCCGTGAGTATTGAGATACTCAAAGTTAATACGTGGATGCTTGTTACTGGAACAAGTTCATTGGATGACCTAGCTATGAGATAATCACATATATAACTATTTAGTGCCAGTGATATAATCTCAATATAGCAAACGTACAAATATCCTTAGACTTGAGATCTCCAAGGTACTTTTTTTGCTGAGCATTGTGCTTTGATTCCAATCTCCAGAGCTCGATCGAGGGCCGTCTATGCGATGGATATTGGGTACATTGTAAGATAAACGAAAGTAGTTGAGAGGGTCAATAAAGGATTCACCACTCCTAATAATAGATTCACCACTCCTAATAATAGTAGAGGAGAATATCTCACGGCCACTTGTAGGAATTACTACTTGAGAAGTCCTTAGCCAAGGCGTATGTGTATTGGAAACAGCTCCAATTGATACACATCTAGAGTAGTGGGTTCCTGGTATAAGTATAATTATATTCAGGCCAGGATTTATATATATTCTTTAAGGAGTTGGCACTAATTCCGTACTCTAGACCGAATGAGATATTATATGGTGAAAGGAGTTAATTACACTGTAGTTTGTTATTAAAGGGTTCATGTCAAGTCACTTGACTTCCTGGACTATTGGGTGGTCATGATGTGTTGCTAGATTCCACTCATGATCTGGGAATATGGGTTTATTAATTGATGAATTAATAAACCAATCCTGATTATAATTTATAGGATTAATTCTAATTAATTAAAGATTATTAATCTCAAAGATGTTTGGATTAATTCATATTCGCTACCAATTAACCGGGAAACCTAATAGGTCACACATAAAAAAGGAATATATACTTAAGATGTTATTTGATAACATAGTAGGGTTTATTGCAAGAAAGAGAAGTTGATGTGGCCAAATTATAATTAGTTATAATTTATGGGCCAATTTATAATTTTGAGAACTTGATGGGTTCCAATTACAATTGGAGAATTGCAATTATTTGTTTGGAATTCTCAGATGGTTTTATTGTTGAGGTTTTTCGGGTGACCCAAGAGGCACACATGAAACAAAACATGAAAACCAAAGGTCACTTGAAACAACTCCAAAACAACATAAAACCAAAGGGCACACAAGAGGATAAAGATTTGATCTTTTGTTCTCTTCACTCTCTCTTTCGTGAGCTTCTTCAAGGAGAACACAACCTTTCTTCTTTCTCCAGTTTTTGTTTAACAAGAAGAACAAGAAAAACCCCAGCCACCATTGTTGTTTTCTGCTAGCACAGAAAATCTTGGTGCTTGAGTGTGATCTTCCGTATGGATTTCTATTAGAGATAATCACACACTGTGATTATAGTGGTTGGATATTCAACTCTCATGGTGATTCTTCAAGAGGATTGCTGGATCGCACCACAATTATCATACTTAAAGAAGGAAAGTTTTGTTTTCCACACAAACAAAGAAAGATAAAAGTTGTTATCTTTTTTCTTTGTTTTCTATATATATGTTTTGTTTTCCACACATATGCAGATCTTGGGATGGTATCTCATTCTTATTCTTCCGCTGCACTATATATAATATGCGTGAAATACCCAACAAAATTAATATATACACATATGGCAATATACTTTCATCAAAGCCTAACCCATACACCCAACAAAATACTAGTAAACATAGCACTATAATTATTATTATTTATACTATGGGTTCTTACACAAAATAAAAAATCAATATTACAACAACCCTCAATCAATTAGTACTACCACTTCCAAATAATACCAAAAAGGTCTCCCAACTAATCAACAATTAATCTCAAAAGAAAAATCACTACTAGAGAAAATATTACAAGAACCTAACAAAATCGTCAAACAAGAATCAATAATCTACAACAACACACTCCAACTATACAAACCAATCAACTCCTCAATTTATTCACCGCTACTTCAATAAAAGTTTCAACCTCTACAATATATTGTACAACAACAAACAAAACTACCAACACCATGATTTCATCCTCAATACTTAAATTCTCAAAACTCTAACACCCATACAAAAACAATGAAAGCAACCTTATTGTACAACAATCAATCACAAATTAAGTTTATACAACATGATTTCCTCAACAACACAATAATATCTGATTACAACAACACTTCTATCCTAAGAATACTAACACAATAACAAATACAAAATGCCCCAACAAAAATAATAGTATGCAACAAGGCCATATACAAAAGCAACAATTAAATCTTAAGAATCTACTATATATACAATTTCCAAGATAGCTACACACAATAACATAAATAATAATAATAATAATAATAATAATAATAATAATAATAATAATAATAATAATAATAATAATAATAATAATAATAATAATAATAATAATAATAATAATAATACAACAAACATAATGGTACAACAATTAGAACATAATACAAGTTATTTATCTCAAAGATAAAAAGTAAAGAATTCAAGCAACATACAAACAACATATAAAAAGGAAAAGAAGTCTATTTACAAGTAATGGCCAGTACTATACACAAATAGAAAAGCAAATATTTACATAGTGTTTATAAATATATACATAGCTAAATCAACAAGACTCAAGGGTTTCATGATATTGCAAATCCCCAGCAACGGCACTAAAAACTTGATGTGGATGTTTTTGGTATAAGAGAAAAGAACATAAGAATTATTAAATAAAAGAACACAGATTTTTCCCTGGCATCGGTGCCAAAAACTTGATGTGAGGTTTTCGTGTATGGGAAATAGTATCGACAAACACACAAAAATCAAGCTTTAAATTAAAATGCCAATCACTAAAACCACACAATAGGGCAAGTATACCTATCGCGTAATATAGGGACTAGCAAGTATCGAATCCATGGGAACTTAGCAATTAGCACTACTTTGCTCTAATCTCATTGTCTAGCCAATATAAATATAAAGATAGCAAAATAAAAACTAACTATGCTAACCTAATACAATAGAGAGTACATTAGACCCATGTAAGAAAAGTCATAAGGAGCGTTAAAGAGTAAGAATATGGGAAAACCATGTACAAGAAGAAATCCCCCCAAAACATGCCACATAAAGAATACATCACTACGTTCACCAAATCCTAATTTGAGCACCATTATGAGTTTTCAAGAATAAACCTCACTCTTTCTCGAGTTATGAGTTTCCTTTCTAAAGGCTCAATTAATTGGTATCTCTACCTAATCAACCTAACCCAAGAAAACATTACACTCACCCATCACCTAAAACATACTTGGAAGTCCCAATAGCCCTATCTCTAGGTACTATTGAAAACCCATTTGAAAAACCTTAGAGGAGGTGAATAAAGTTTTTGGCAAATTTAAACACTTTTTTAAAATCTGATTTTCAGAATCCACTTTTTGTTTTAAAAACAGATTGTGATATATGAAGGGTGTGTGAGGTATGATTTCGTGCCTCTTTAAAGAGATATCCAGGATCTTAAATAGATGTGTCATGTGATGTGCAATCAATACAATAGTAAAGATGGGTTGGTAAAAGTTATAAAGATCTCTTCGAGTGATTGAAACTTTGTGTACAGAAGTTCACAAACATTCAGAAATAAATGCAAGGAAGATGGACAAAAGATTTATAGTAGTCTGATCCTCAAAGATCTACATCTACTACCTCAAGCTCACACTTAAGGATTTTAAACTAGATCACTATAAACCTCATTCAAATTAATGGTGTTTGACTATATCAATTACATGAGAGGATCACCACAATTGATTTTACCCAAAACCTCTCAACCAACTACAAAGCAATGCTCACCCCAAATGGGTTTTACACCACAACCTTGATATACAAACGGATCAGAGAAATAATATAGAGATAGCTCACAATTTTGAGCAGATCTAGAAAACTTGAGCACTTTTGGCTTTTTACCTTTGAATGATTTTATTTCACAATAAAGCTCAATGAAAGAGATATGTTTATGTTTTTAAAGTATAAGAGTGTTTTTGAATAAGTTAGCACAAAAATTTCCCAGAAAATATTATTTAAATGGCTTTTATAGAAGTAAAAAAGTGAAGCTTCAATAGCTAGTTAACGGCTAATTTTCTGTTAGAATCTTCAGTGTTTTGGATTCACGAAGTGGACGGGTGTGCATCCAAAACATGCATCCAAAATAACATTATTCATTTAAAAGAGTGTTTTCAAAATTCTACAGAATACTGAATGGATGTTTTGGATTCAGAGTTTCATCCAAAACACTTCTCCAGAATTTTTATATCAGTTAGATTCAAAACATTTTCATTTGAAAAACTTTTATAAGTGCTTTAATGTAAAATAAAATGAAGCCAATGAAAAAAGACAGGAATTACAGACAATACCTTGAAGCAAAAATTCTTAGTCTACAATTCTTCAAGAAAGTCTTCAATATGTGCAACCTCATTGATCATTCATTATTTCCCTTGACTTGCGAGGATCATTCAATATTCTCAAGATCTTGAAGAGTGAAGGTCAAACATGTTGTATCTAAAAATTCCTATCACTTGTAAACACACATATTAGTCTACATCAATATTTGTCATAAGTCAAAATATAGGAGAATGTCCTTCGGGCTAACAATCTCCCTCGTTTCGAGTAAGGACAAACTTTATGGGATGTAATTAATAATATAAGTTGTATAGATATGTAAGACCGTGAGATTTAAAGGATTAAGATCATTTGAAATGTAGTCTCTCGTCATAGGACTCAAAGAGTGTTTATGAGTATGATATAAGAAAAATGATCAAGCATTGTCTCATAAACAATGCCTCTATGAGTCTATGGCCCAACCAACCTCCGTTTTCTCCTTCCTTCCAAAATAGAACTATTTCACAAGGAAATAGCCATATATGGTAAAGACAAAAATGACTATACGAGTATATACTAGTGGAGGTGTGAAGATAGTGTTTGTAAGATAATGCTTCCCCTCACTATTTACAGAATATACATTGATGTTATCATAGAAGAGAATACAAAATTATACTGAGATATGAAAATTTTGGATGACCAAACAATGCATCCAAAACAGAGCAAAAGAATTTTAGTACGAGATTTGGAATAACATTTTGGATGCATGAAGGATTCCTTTAGGGTCCAAAACTCCCCATGTGTATGAGTAGGGTTAACAAACGATAACTTTCATAGACAACTGCCAATCAATTTATCGATTCTAAAGGTCAATCAGGGCATCACAAAAATCCATAAATCTAAAATAGATAGACAGTTTGTATCCATAAAAGTCGTAAATATTCATTATTTATAAAAATGGATGGAAGTTAAAATTTTAAATCAATTAATGATAACGAATCATCATAGATGTAGCAGTTATGGCATAGTCAGGAACTATAACTCATTACAACTAGGACAGATATATTTTAGAACCATAGCCCATTGAGGAATCAACAACTATAACCATAGCTAATAATAAATCAGTGACTAAAACCACAAATCAAATTCAAGACATAGCCATATTTATTAGTAATTAGAAAATATACCAACAATTAGAAAATATCAGAATATTAGCCATTTTCAGAGCCTGTAAAACATAACCATATCTACAAACCATCAGAAGCCATATCAAAAACCATAATCAAAACATCCCAAAGATATATCCTAATTTTTCACCCCATTTGTCATCAATCAAAAAGAACATAAAATAAGTAGTACAAGAAAGATGGATAAGACTAGAAACCAAGTTCCAGGGAAACAACGGTAGTGTAAAAGCATTAGAAGGGGATTAGTGAATTAGCAAGAACAAAATTTCAAAGGTGTTCCAAAAAAAAAAAAAAGAGAGAGAGAGAGAAAACCCAAAAAAACATCAGCTTCAATGGTCAGAAGATGATGACAGGCGCAGATTGTCCTCCTTTTTTCGGTTTTCTTAAACTGTCCAACAAATCTGCTGGATTTCCTCTTAACCACCACATGTTTCTATCTTTTTCCAGAGAAAATAGGCTTGTGAGCAGTCATAGTAGGAGCAGGTGGTGCTGATTCTTCCTCACGCACAGGTGTTTGCCTTCTTTATTTGTCTTTCTCAGTTTTCTACTTTTAGCCAAGGTCTTTTTCTTTCAGTTCCTCCTCCTTCTTATCTACCTCACTTAGTTCGTCTTCTGGATCTTTTTTCTGCTTCTTCTTTTTCTTGCTCAGATGATCTCTTACTCTTCGACTGATCTTCATTCTTCTCTTTCTCAGACTTTTGTTTCTTCAATTTACCTTTATTTTTGCCCTTTAGTACCTTTTGGTTTATTGGTGCAACAATTTCCTTTTCAATCTGGGTTTCTTTCATTCCTTCATCCTCCCTCTCATTTTCCTTCTCAGCATCGTGTTCATTGTCCTTTTTTTTTTTCTTTTTGGCAGTTGTTCTTTAGTCACTTGTTCTTTAGGGGAAGCTGATTTAGCAAGAATGTTTTCAACATTTTGATCATTCCCTTTCACAGCAGTTAACCTTTTCCCAAAATTTTGGATTCCTAAGCTGAGGTTGTCTACTTTAAGAACAAACAAATTTATGGCTTCCAAAATGCTCTGATTGATTCCGTTATCATGAATTTTATGTTTTTCCTTGCTAGACTGAAGATTCAATTGCAACCAAAACATAGCAAAAAATCAGCCGAACAAAAAAAAAAAAAAAAAATTGCAGCTTTTCTTCCTGCGTGAAGAAAGGAAAAAAAAATAATGTTTCTTTATTACCTCTTTTTGTTCTCAAAATTGGCTGGACTGGAATATGCGGAACTGGGGTAGGCATGCTAATGGAAACCTCCGGTGTGCTTCCTGCAAGCATCCTACTCCGTCTGTGCATGTATATGAACACCAACCTCTCGATCTTCTAGTATATAACCTGCCTAATCCCATTTGGTGAACAACTTACAAGGCTAAGGAATTTTCTTTGAGAGAGAGAAAGGAGGCATCTCATTTTTTTCACACAGAAAAAGCAGTGAAAAAATAACGTTGTATTTCATTCTCCTGTTTAACCTAAATAAAACTCTAGGTTAAACTGGACTGGCTCGTTGGACTCTTAGTTCAGCCTTTTGGACTTAATTAATTATTCTAATTAGAACCAAATAAATGGCCCAATTAATAATTAATTTTCCAGCCTAAATAAACTAGCTCAATAAATAAGCCTGTATTAGTTTAGTCCCAAGTTAATCCCTAATTATTCAAACTAGGCCAAAGCCTTGAATAATTAATTAACTCACCAAACTAATTTAATTAATTCTCTCTTTCCATGAACCTTTATTTTATTCTAGCCCAATAATCAAATCAGACTACTTCAATAAAATAAATTCTATTTAATTTAATTTAAGATCAATTCCTTAACCTGTATTTAATTAGGACTCACGGTCTATACTGGGGACCAAAAGACACACCGCCTTAGCTACTAAAATGACCAAAATACCATTGCCATATAAATAACTCTATTTTGCATTTTAAATATTTTCTAATATTACCATAAGGAAATATTGACCCCAAGGACAATGCTGTTTTAGCAAATTCTCCGACCTATAGTTGTAATGACTAGAATACCCCTCTATACATCGCTATACATTTAGAGAGGAAGAAGTGTACTAATACCTCTCTAAATGACATTTACTATCCTTAGGCTTCTAGTCCAATGATCCATGACTTCCTAGATTGTTTCCGCTTTCCAAGGGAGCTACCCTGAAGCAAACATCCAAATTACGTTTCCCAAGGCCCTAGATATTTAAATCATTCAGACAACCATAAGAGGTAATATAATAAAGAAATTATCTTGTACAAGTCTTTTTTAACTAACTAGTCACACATACTCAACATGCAAGTATATTGGCCCTATGATTGAACTTCAACTATAGCATATCAAAGTACATGCTTCCAGCTTCATCAGACCACCAACTCATACTCAAGTCGTAGAGTACTACTCCACGCTATAGCAATAGCAGTCTAGGTTTCTACCATATAGTACCTTTAGAAACCACTACTACAAGTCCTGTTCTACGTATTCGAAATACGCTTATGTCATGAAGTGAGTGGACTACTCACTGGCTAAAGGTAAGCCATTCCCCATTTGGAATTCATAACATATTAACCTAAACATGATGAGATTCTCATTCTCATTAATCGGTTAAGAACGAACATTTATGTGTTAAGTAACCCATGATCCATACATTATTGTGAAAGACCACCATTCACATGGACCACTTACTTAAACACAATTGGTCTTTTCCGAACGAAATTGTGCACAAATAAAATGTAAATTCACAAACAAAAACATTTGATATTTACATCAGAAACCTAGTCTAAGAGGGCATATTTCCCAACAACGACTCCTCTTAAACTTTTATCTCAGCCTTTCTCTTTGTTCCTACAGGTTGAGCAGTCTTCTTTTTCATTGTTAGAAAAATCTCTGAGTAGCTTCCACTCATTATTCACTTGTACATATCCTATTTTATCAAATGACTCAAGGCTATAAATATTCATGTTTGAATGAGCAGGAGTGATTGAACTCAGGTCAACATTGAAGTGTCTAAACACTTTAGTTAATAGATTTCTATAGGGTAGGGCCTTGCTTGAAGTGTTCCTTGTTTGCATTATCAATTTTATAATAAGAAAACCAAAACGCATTGGCCTATTCTCAAATAGCGCTAACATCATTATCATTGGCATGATGTTTACAGAGGTTTTGTGACCAAAACTCGATACCACTATGGTTGAAACCATATAGTGCAGAATTCTACCAAGCCTATTAAACCACTTAGTGTTCCTCTCGCTTGAATTCTTAAAGTTTCTTCTGCCAGTGAATGTTCTTTCAAATTTCCCCAAATCAAATAGATTAGTTCCCTTTAAGAACTTGTTCAATTTAAAAAATTGAATGCCTCCATCTCTAACACCACAGATTGTATTCAATAAGAGATTATCTAACTCAAGATTCTTTCCTTCAACTCTCGAGGTATACCACCGGACCATAAAACCCCTTCCAGTCTTCTCTAATCAGCTATTTCTCATATTTGCATAAAATTCCCACACTAGAGTAGTGTACAATTTTTCATCCATAGATAATAGGGCTCCCCACCCAAAAAACTCAAACATATTCAAAATTCAAGAAAGACTCTGGATTAACATGGTAACCAATAATCATAGTTTAGTTTCTTGAAATCCAATCATTGAAGTCGGATTCACTTTTAGAGTCAATAAAATGAGGTACTTGGGTCTCAGAAGTTTCTTGTTCAGGAGTTATCTTTGAAGAATTGATCTAGGAAGTTAGGAGTTTGGGAACGACTTCCTTCCCTTTCTCTTTTGCAGTTGATTTTGTCATAACAGCCATTTTTTTTCATCATTGTTGGGTTTTTCTGAGCTTTCTGTGACTATGGTTTGGTCAAATTTAGAGATTTAACCATTGTGATCAGAAGATAAAAGCTTGGGCTTTTGGTTTTTCAAAGAGAAGATGGAGAAATTTTGAATAGAGAAAGATAGAGCTCAATGTCGGTTTCAAAATTTGAGAAGAAAGAGAAAGAAAAACTTTTTGGGGGTTTCCTAGGAAGTTGTGAGAATAGGTACAATGAAGTACACTAGGAAGTAACTTTCATCAGAGATTTCGAAAGCAATCATTGAAAAGCACCAGTATTTTAAATTTCAAAAAGAATATTTTGGAAGCACTTATTTTTTTCAAAAAAAAAAAAAATCATATGAAGCACTGGGTTTCTTTCATTTTGGATTAAGGCTCCGTCCAAAATGAGTGTTATGGAAAGTGAATTTTAGATTTGCTCTTTGAAGACTGCATCCAAAGTCTCCCACTGAAATCATGTTTCCTCAAAAACTTTAAAAAAATAGACAATCATTTTTTTCCAAAAACTTTAATCACACAATTTTTGTAATGCCCAACCATTTTCTCAAAAAGAAAAATCTATCTTTAGCTAGGGGTTTTGTGAATATATCTGCAAGTTGATCATTAGTGGGGATATATTCTACACAAACATCACCCTTAAGAACATAATCTCTAATAAAATAATACTTAACCTCAATGTGCTTTGTCTTAGAATGTTAAACTGGATTTTTGGTCAAATTAATTGCACTCGTATTATCACATAGTCTAGGTACGTAATCAAAATTAAGACCAAAATCAAGCAATATGTTTTTCATCTCCAAGATTTGCACACAGTAGCTCCTTGTTGTGATGTATTCAGCCTTGGTTATGGATAGTGATACACGATCTTATTTCTTACTATGCCATGACACTAGAAAATGTCGGAGAAATTGACAATGCTTACTAGTAATTTTTCATTCAACTTTGTAACCTGCATCATCTGCATCTGTGTAGCCTAAAGATCAAAGGAGTTAGTCCAAGGAAACCATAATCTATAATCATGTGTCCCAACCAAGCATCTAAGAATATGTTTTACAATCTTGGACATGATTGAAATCTTGCACAAAGGTAAACCGAGAACATAATATCTGGTCAGCTAGCAGAAAGATATAACTTCCAATCATACCTTTATATTTCAATTCATCCACTTTCTTACCCTTTTTATCCTTGTCAAGCTTTAGTGATATACTTATAGGCGTACTGATTTCTTTGGCTTCATTCATACTAAACCTCTTGAGCAGTTCATTACCGCACTAAGCTCGATTAAGAAAGATTCTATCCTTTGTTTGTTTGATTTGCACTTCGAAGAAGAAGTTGAGTTCTCCCATCATGATCATCTCAAATTCTTGTTGCATAGTCTTGGCAAACGTCTTACACAAGGATTCATTAGTAACACAAAAAATAATATCATCAACATAAATTTGGACAATGAAAAGATCAATGGATTTTTCTAATTTAGTAAACAATGTAGTGTCAATCAAGCCTCTTAAAAAACCTTTTGAGAGTAAAAATCTACTAAGCCTTTCATACCAAACTCATGGGGCTTATTTTAAACCATAAATAACCTTTGAAAGTTTGAAAACATGATTTGGAAAATGCTCATGAATGAAACCAAGAGATTGTTCTACATATAACTCCTGATATGAATTCTTGGTGGCTTTCTTGGTGTTGTGGGTGTTTTTGTTGGCTATGTTTCAGCTCAACTCAAAGGAACAAAAACAGAGATTCTTGTGACTAAAAAGGAAAAAAAACCAAATAACTACCTACAGTCTTTCAAACCCTTGAAGAACAAAGCCTTAAAGACCCTCAAGATGAGTAGAAAGTTCTATTATAATCTCACCCTAATATCCTTGAAGTAATAAAGGCAAGCAAGAACAAATAGAATAGAGAAAATAGGCACCCAAATATTAAATTTCAAACAAACCTTAGAAGAACAAAGCAACTAAGACCTATTCAAAGAAAACAACATTGGATTATCCAAAAGATTTATAGACTCTTACAAAAGGAGGACTAACCCTTAAGCTTGGTCTTGAACAAGATGAATAAGGCGACTAGGGCCTCTTAAGATTCTCTCTCAAATTTGAATTAAAGTTGAGTGAATTGTATTTTCAAATCACTAAAGGTTCTATTTATACTATCCTAACCCTAGCTAAGCAATCCTTGAGGTTTAATAATAGTTTTGGGTCATAATAAGTCTTTACAAGCAATTAAAAGTGAAAAAAAATGGAGAAAACATTAAAAATAAGGGGCAGTCGTCGGCTGCCCAGGGTGCAGCCGGTGCCGATTTGGACATCACAGCTGGCGTCGGCTGTGTTCTGTCTTCGAGCCGGTTTGGCTACTTCAAGCCGGCGCCGGACGTCCTCTGGTGGCCTCCTTTTTGGTCGATTTTCGTCCGTCTTTGTCGCCAGCCCTTGTCCTTGCATAGTCACACCTCCCCCCTCCTTGATCTTGACCTTCATGATGAAGCGGAGTCTCATCATATCTCCCTTCTTGAAAAGGATTCGCTTTTGAATCATTGCCATCATCTACATAGAATGCTTTCACCATTGCCGCCTTCTTAGCTCTATCAAGTATCATTCGTTCACCTATAGGTAAGGGAATCAATTCAAAAGGAATTAGGGGAATAAAACCATACACAATTTCAAAAGAAGAATAAGAAATGGTAGAGTAAATAGCCCTTTTGTAAACAAACTCAAGGTGTGGCAAGCATTTCTCCCAATTGTTCAAGTTCTTCTTAGTTATAGTCCGCAATAATTGGGTTAGTGTTCGGTTGACCACCTCCTTTAGAAAAGCAACTTCAAATTCTTGAGGAATAGCTGCAATTTCATTAGGTAAAGACAATGAAAAATCATTAGTATAAATATAAAAACCTTTGCATAAAAGAAGAATGACCGGTTGCTTAGTTTCTATAGTCTCTATGACCTCACTATCTTTTATAAAGAAATGCACTCTTCTTTTACCTCCCCTCTCTTGTCCTTGCTCACTCCTATCCTTGATCATCAAAGGTATTTGTTTGTCTATTCTCTCGCTTAACTCTTTTTCTTTCCTCTCTTGTTCTTTTCTCTCAATTCCTTGCTTTTGTTAGACATCTTGCGCTCCCTTTTTCTTTTCTTTGTCCTTCATGATTCTTTGATCTTTGCTCACCTCACTAGGGGCCATAGGGGTGAGGGTAAACTTAGCTCTCTCCTTTAGTAGGGAATAAGTATTCTTCCTCCTATCATGCTTAACATGCCTATTGTATTGCCGAGGCCTCCCTAGAAGTAAATGACCCGCTTGCATGGATACCATATCACATAGCACATCATCCTTATACTTCCCCATCTCAAAAGACACCAAAACTTATTTATTCACTCTTAATTCCCCACTTTCATTCAACCAGTGCAATTTGTAGGGCTTGGGGTGTTTAATCCATTTCATGTCCAATTCCTCAACTAAGTTTGCACTAATCAAGTTAGTGCAACTCCCACTATCCACAATGACGCTACAATGGGTTTTGTTGATTAGACACCTAGTGTAGAAAATATTCCCTCTTTGTTGGTGGTCTTGATCCTCAATGGCTTATGAATTCAATGACCTTCTTGTGACTCCCACCAATGAGTATTCTTGGCCAACAACTTCCCCTTCACCACTTTCCTTATTCCTTCTTCCCTCTTGGTCTCCTTGGTACCTTTCTCCCTTTTCTTCCTCATTGGTAGAGACCTCACCATAGGGGTTAGTATACATCATTCTCTTGCTTGGACACTCATAGGAAGTATGTCCATATCTAAGGCACTTAAAACATTTGATATCCCTATTCCTTTGCGGCCTCTCTATGGCTTTTGCCTTGTCCTTGTTCCATTCTTCCCTAGGTCTCCAATCCTCCATTGGCTTCCAATCCTCTTTAGGTTTGTAGACGTCCCATTGGGATGGCTTAGGGGCTTCATCCTTCTTAATTTGCATCTTACTAAAAGTGTTGGGGTTTGGAAGTGGTAGTCTAGTAAACGTCCTCCTCTTTAATTTCCTTTCAATCTTCATAGTGGCATGTACCATATCCTCCAAACGATCATAGGGATGTAATTCTACTAAATTGGTAATCTCCCTATTTAATCCTCCCAAGAACCTTGCTCTTGTTGCTTTAGGATCTGCATGGATTTGAGCTCTCATCAACATAAATTCCATCTCCTTTTGGTAATCTTCCACACTCTTGTTCCCTTGCTTAAGTGATTAGAGCCTTTGATAAAGATCGTTGTAGTAATGGTGTGGTATAAACCTTGCCCTCATCTTATCTTTCAACAAATTTCAACTAGCCACGGTTTCCACTCCCATTTATCTCCTTTGAGCACTAACTTGCTCCCACCATACCAAAGCATACTCCAAAAATTCCAAAATAGCCAACCTCACTTTTAACCTCTCACTATAGTTATGGCTTTCTAGAAATATCTCCATTTTCCTTTCCCACTCAAAATAAGTTTCGGGATCACTCTTGCCATATAATGTGGGCACTTGCAATTTAATATGGCTCAACTCCCTTTCCACATCATTTCATTCTCTCATTCCTCCTCTATTACCCCATCCTCTTTGATGTTCCCCAAAGGCCTCAACTTGTTCCCCCTCATACCACTTATCAAGTCCCTCAAATTCTCATTCTAACCCTCTTAAATTATTCCCTCCATTCCTTCTTTGTCCTCTACCTCGTCCTCCTCTCATTCCATGTACTTCCCCTTTTATAGGAGCTTGTTGGAATCCCTCAATTGAATGTTCATCCCACTCTTCCCCTTGTTGGGCATGTAACAGATGAGTATGGTCATCACAATCCCTCATCCTTAGACTAAGCACTTCAAATCGCTCTTTGCCTCTTCTTTGTGCAATGGTAGAAGATTACCCAAGATGATTTATCAACTCCCTTGTCATGTTTTGAAATTCACTTTACATAGTCCTCATCATACCTTGCAAGTCCTCACGCAAACTCCTAGCATCAATTTGATATTCTTGAGGTCTACTAGGTTCACTTGGGTTAGGCCTAGAGATCTCTTGTTCATAGGCCATGGTGATGGGATATTTGCTTACTTATATCTGAATCACAAAAAGAATAGAAAGAAAAATAGATCCTCACTGCTCTTCCTTGCGTGTTGTCTCTCAAGCTTGATCACTCTACACTCGTGTTTGCTCTCTTAGGCTCACCCTCTTGCCTTTTTCTCAACACTCAAACCTTCTTGTTCAATCCCAATCCTCCCCAATAGCTAAAATTTTAGTCCAACTTAGTGAATCACACAAATCGAAATTATTTTCTAATTAGGGGATCTTAGGGGAATTTCAACAAACACTTGTTGGGTGCTTCAAGCAAACAAGTTTTAAGTCAAGAATTTTAAAAAAAAAATGGACTCAACCAGTACAAAAACAAGCACTAGACGCAAACGAAACACTCCTAAGCAAGAAACAAATAAGAATTATCAAGAACAAAGAAACAAGAACAACTAGAACTAGAATGATGAAGAACAAGATGATCACAAATGTGCAATAGAAAAATTGAGTTCAATGAACATGGAATTCAATAATAGAGTGATATACTAAGTCCTAATATTCCAAGGAATGAAAATAAAGAATCAAAGATCCCAACTATAGCAAAAAATATTCTCATAGAACATTTATCAAACACATTGGATGCAATTCTCATCACTTAAGAACAACTAGCATTTTCACCCATATTGAAGCTAAATTTCACCACAATCACAAGATAAATTTGTTCCCAAGGATTATAACAACATCAAGAAGCAATTTCCCAACAGAAAAATTAAGATATAACAAAGATTTAATGACCTTTTTGGAGCAGGTTTTTGAGTTACAAGATTTCTCTGTTTCTCCCTTTTCTTCACTTTGTAGGGCTACTTTTCTTGTTTTCAAGCTTTGATGGGAATCAAAGCTTTCCTTGCTCTTATACCAAACTATTTGATACAAATTCTTGGTGGCTTTTCTTGGTGTTGTGGGTGTTTTTGTTGGCTATGTTTCAGTTCAACTCAAATGAACAAAAATAGAGATTCTTGTGACCAAAAAGGAGAAAAAACCAAATAACTACCTACACTCTTTCAAACCCTTGAAGAACAAAGACTTAAAGACCCTTAAGATGAGTAGAAAGTTCTACTACAATCTCACTCTAATATCCTTGAAGCAACAAAGGCAAACAAGAACAAATAGAAAAGAAAAAGTAGGTACCCAAATATTGAATTTCAAACAAAGCAACTAAGACCCATTCAAAGAAAATAACATTGGATTATCCAAAAGATTTATAAACTCTTACAAAAGGAGGACTAACCCTTAAACTTGGTCTCAAACAAGATGAACAATGAGATTAGGGCCTATCAAGATTCTCTCTCAAATTTGAATTAAAGTGGGGTGAATTATGTTTTCAAATCACTAAAGGTGCTATTTATACTATCATAACCCTAGCTAAGTACTCCCTGAGGTTTAATTACAGTTTTGGATCATAATAAGTCTTTACAAGCAATTAAAAGTGAAGAAAATTGGAGAAAACATTAAAAATGTGGGGCAGTCGTCGGCTGCCCAGGGTGGAGCCAGCGTCAGTTTGGACATCACAGCCGGCGCCGGCTGTGTTCTATCTTCGGGCCGATCTTGTTGTGATTTGAGGCGGCTTTTGGGGTAGATTGGAGCCGGCGCTGGTTTGGCTGCTTGGAGCCAGTGCTAGCTGTCCTCTGGTGGCCTCCTTTTTGGTCGAATTTCGTCCGTTTTTATCGCCAACCCTTATCCTTGCATGGTCACACCTCCTCCTCCTTGATCTTGACCTTCATGATGAAGCGGAGTCTCATCACCTCCTCTTCAATAAAACTATTTAAGAATGCACTTTTAACATTTATTTGGTAAAACATGAAATTTTTTAAGGATGCAAAGGCAAGTAGAATTCTAATAGACTCTAATCGAGCAACGAGAGTAACCATAGGCAATGCCCTCTTCTTGATTGAATCCTTGAGCGACAAGTCTAGCTTTATTTCTAATCACCACACTATGCTCATTGAGTTTATTTTTGAAAACCCACTTGGTACCAAGGACCGGGTGATTGAGTGGTTTGGAGACAAGTTTCCAAACTTAATTTCTTTCAAATTGGTTCAATTCTTCTTGCATAGCTAAGATCCAAAATTCATTAGGCAAGACCACATCAATACAGTTAGGTTCAATACTTGAAAGTTTAGCAAAATTGTCGACAAAGTACCGTCTAGTTTTGATCCCACAACTACGATCACCAATGATCTGCTCTTTTGGATAACCAGTTTTGTATTTCCAATCCTTTGGTAACCCTTGATTAGTGTGCTCTTTAGTTTCTTACTTGCTTTGTTCATCTTACTTTCTTCTAATTCTTCTTCTTTGGCATGAATGTCAAGCGATGGAGCTTTGTGCTGTTCACTCCCTTTTCTTATGAGATCCCTACATTATTATCATCTTTTCTTAACGTATATATATTAGATTTATCAAAGACAACATGTACGGATTTTTCCACACATAGAGTTCTTTTATTGTACACTCTATAGGCCTTTTTTTATTGGAAAAATATCTAATAAATATAGCCTCATCGGATTTGCTATCAAATTTTCCAAGACTGTCTCGAGTATTAAGGACAAAACATTTGTAGCCAAAGACTTTAAAATAGGAAACTGATGGAGTTTTGTCAAACATAAGCTCAAATGGTGTTTTTTTTAGAAAATGTTTCAACATAACTAGATTAACAATGTAACAAGTTATGTTAACAGCTTCAACCCAAAAGTATTTTGGGAGAGAGCTTTCATAAATCATAGTTCTTGCCATTTCTTGCAAGGTTCTATTCTTCCTCTCAACAACACCATTTTGTTAAGAGGTTTTAGCAGCTTAGAAGTTGTGAAAGATGCCATTCTCATCACAAAAATATGTAAACTCATGGTTGCAAAATTCTCTACCATTGTCACTTCTAATTGAAATCAATTTGCATCCAAGAGAATTTTGAACATGTTTGAATAGCCTAGAAAATTCAAAGAATACCTCATCTTTTTGTCTGAGAAATAAAGTCCAGGTAAATCTTGAGAAATCATCTACTAGTACATTAGCATACCTCTTACCACCAAGGCTAGTGGTCATCATTAGTCCAAACAAATCCATATGTACTAATTCAAGGGGTTTTGATGTAGAAATTATTTTCTTAGGTTTCAAAGAGATTTTATCTAAGTTCCATACTGGTATGCATCACATATTCTACCTTTATCAAACTTCTTTTTGGACAGTCCTCTAACAAGCTCTTTTGAAGATAATTTGTTCAGCAAATCAAATGATACATAGCCTAGCCTTTTATTCCAAAGGTAGCCATCATTATCATGTATGGAAAGGTATCTAACATTATGAGCCATAAGATCATCAAAATAAAATACATATACATTCCCAACACGTTAGCAACAAAATTTTTTTTATTACTAGAGCTATCCATAATAGAGCAAAAATCTTTCTCAAAAAATAACTTTGCAGCCATTGTCACATAATTGACTAACAACAAGCAAGTTGTATTTCAACTCACCAATCAATAATACTTGTTTGATAATGGTAGAAGATCATTTATCAATATTACCTATGCTAAGAATTTTTTCTTTCTTTTTGTCTCCAAAGTTAACAAATCCATCATTTGTAGCTTGAACATCTTCTAATAAGGTTGCATTTCTAGTCATGTATCTTGAGCATCCACTATCCAAGAACCACTTTGTGGAGCTTATTTTGTCCGATAAATGTACCTATACATGAGATAGGAGAGTAATTTTTGGTACCCATACCTTCTTGGGTCCACAGGGGTTAGTGGTGGTTCTTTTAACTCTCCAATCAGTTTTCATTCCCATTTCAATACTTTTCCTAACATGACACCTAGATGTATTGTGTCCATTTTTACCACAATAAGTACAACATGTATAATTTGTGTTTGAGGAGCTTGCTCTCACAAAATAAGACTTACATTTTTCTACTTTGTGCTTGTTCCTATAGGAAAGACCACTTCTATTTCTAACCATATGTTGCACTCCAAGAAGTTTGTTCAGATTATTTTTTCCATCAGTGAATTTTTCAATACATATAGTGAGATTATCAACTTTCTTTTTCATATCATCAATATCACTAAGCACGATTTTAAGAGAAGAGACTTTGCCACACAAACATTTGTTCTCAAGTGTAGAACAATTTAAGAAGGTAGAGATGATTTCTTTTTCAACATTCGAGCAACAAATGGAGTCAAGTAGAATTTTGTTCTCACTCATCAGTTTGCCATTTTTGTTTGATAAGGAATCGATTTTTATTTTCATTTCCTTGTTCCTTCTTGACAACTTTTTGAATTCATATAACAAATCAAAAAGAAGTTCATTTGGATCATCACTATTATCACAAGTAGAATCATGTAATTCAGCCACAAGGTTAGATAGGAAAGAATTTACCTTATCCTCCAATGCCATGAAGCATATGTTAGCTATTTCATTTTCAAATTCTTCATTCTCTACAAATTCGAAATCATTTTGATCCCAAGTTCACATCAGTCCTTTTCCATTCTTTGTTTTCAGGTCCTTTATTTTCTTTTTGAACATCTTGGCTTCCTTCTCTTTGGCTATTGGGCAATCAATAATGAAGTGTTCTGTACTTTTGCACTCATTGCATTGAGGTTTAAAAGATAAAGTTTGATGTATTCGGACTTGGGTATAAAAATCATACAAAAACTAAGCACATTCTCAATCAAGTTAAATTAAAACGTTCAACCCAAATCACACATATGAGCAAGTGTACTCATCATTAACCGAGCATAGGGTTCAAATGAGTGTCGATCCTCAAGGAACAAGTAGACATTAATTACTTTTCTTTCATTGTTTAACCAACTCGATAAAGTAAAAAGCAAATAAAAAGAAAAACAAAATAAAAATATATACATGTCAAGGATGTAGGTTTATGTAACTTGAGCCATTGGTTAGACAAACATGATCTTGAAGTATCCAACCTTTATCATAACTAATTATTCCCTTAGCATCATGAACGATTAAAGTAGACTCACTTCGATGGTCAATCCATGAAATCACTATCTTCTAGATAAATTAGAATCACTTGGTCCCACTCAACTAATTCATCCAAAAGACGCATTAAACACAATCCTTAATTAAATTCCCTTGGTCTCGAAAAATTCAAAGCATGAAATTAATCAATGAACCCTTGGTCTCGGAAGACATCAATTAATCTTCAATTACTAGTTCTAAGCAACCAACCCCCTTTGGTCCAACAAGTCAATAGCCAACAGAATATGAAATTAATAAATTGAAACTACCATCAACCCCCTTTGGTGCAGCAAGTCATTGGATAGAACCAACCAACTAATCTCGTAATAAGCACAAGTAATTGAATACTAAGAATAATAACCAATTAATCAAAAAGATCAAACAGCTCTAGAAATCATGAATATCTAAACAACATTGAATTACAATAAAATAATTAACATATCATTGTCAAGAAAAAAAAATAAAGTAAAAGAAAGCACTCATAGACAAGCCTCATTCTTCTTCCATTGAAGACCTTCTTCCACAACCATCCTTGAACTTGAAGAATTCCTCATTTGATTGAGTGATTTTCTATGATGATCAATGAATTCTCTCTTTTTTCCTTATGTTTTTCCTCTATTTATAGGCTTAGGAAGTGCCTAAACTTGTAGCTACAAAGTTCTTGGCTGAGTAGAAGTTGGAAGATACTAAAACTCCTCAGATTACCAAAACCGCGTAGAAAAAATCACAGCACCACCTTAGCTTCAAGGCACAACCGACGCTGCCTTGGCTCTCGGAGCCGGCACCAGTTGTGTTATGTTCCTCCACTTGTTTGCCGATTTTTCTTCAAATTTTGCACAATGTGTTCCATAATACAGCCGGTGCCGGTTCCAACTTCACAGCCAGCACCACATTGGTTCTGTTTTGCTCTGTTTCAATAATTTTTCTGTCACCTTGAAGTTCGTGTCAATAATACATGGCCGGCGCCAGTTCTAGGGTCTTATTTGGCACCGCCTCTCCTCTATTTTGTGATGTTTTTGTTTCGTTTTACCCTAAAAATCTAAAATAAAGAACAAAATACCTTTTCAAGGGTAAAATCTCAAATATGAAGGAATATGACTAGTTATTGAACAAAATGTATTACAAATAAACCTCAAATAACTAGGAAAAACATGACTAATTTAGCCCCTATCATATTCCCCCACAGTTAGCTCTTTGCTTGTCCTCAAGCAAAGAATCAAGAACAAGTAGGAAAACACAAGGTTAAATCAGTCACTCAATCAATTTCCAAGCCATATCTTCAATACTTTCTTCATTCAAGAACATAAAACACATGCTACTACATCTTTCACAACCAATACAAGACTTGTGTTAGTGATAAATGACTCAGTAGAACTATCACAATACTTAACAATATTCTCAAACCATTGGAAAGAATTTAGCTCAAAAAGAATATACACTCTATATGCTTACTTTTCATACACTTTCTCCACTAATTCGAGACATATCATGATTCTACTTAGATCAAGTAGGACTTTTAAGCTTGGAATGTAAGGTTAAAAGCTTGTAATGTAGCTTATCAAACGAAGGATATAGGAGAATCAAAAATCAAAGAAAAACTAAGAGTTAGCAAGAAAAGGATAAACAAATTGAATTAATAATTTTCAACTCTTCTTGCTTTCCTATTCCAAAAATTAAACAAACCATAACCTTATATAGCGATTACAACTCCACTTAAGCAAATCCTACATTTTTTCTCTTTTTCTATTAACTCTTCTTTTCATCAACTCTTTTCTATTTCTTTCACAAGATCACTCAAATTTTCCAGCAATGGTATCAAGTACTTTATATGAACTTAACTTTTTACAGCTCAATCACCATTCCTTTTGTGATCTTTTCTTTCTTCTTTCAATAAGTTTTTTCTTCTTTCTCTTTCTTTCTTTTTCTTTTTCAACTCTTTTTTTTCCCACTCTTACTGCTGCTCTTTTTTTCTTTTCTTGTTTTCAATCTCTCTTTTCTCACAGCTGTTTGTTTTCTTCCCTTTTCCTTTCCAGCTCAACTTGTTATTGATCCATGACTGAAAATAACAAGTCATGCTCTTTATCCTAACATTCTTCCTCAACATTCTCATACATATACTTTCATCCATCAAGAGCATAAAGATTTGGAAAATCATTCAAACTCTCAGCACCAAGCAATGGACAAAATATTGTGATGGGTTTTAATGAAAGAAATCAACAATTTAGGCTCAAAATAGGCACTAGGGATAATATAACAATAGGTAGGCTTGAAAAGCTCAGACTATCCAAAGAAGGCCTATTACCGTCATTCCTAAGTTAAATCATGATTGTCTTTCTTATTTCACCTCGAGAGATATTCAAATAAGTTCTAGAATGCTCCATGAATTTTAGTAGAAAAACAAGGTTTAAGAATAATGTACAGTATTTGATCAAGAACTACTTTGTCCAAGTGAGTGTAAAAAGTCATGCATAATCCATAAATGATCTAGAACATATGCTCTATAATTCATCATAAAGACATGCATTAAAAATATAACTTGAAATCTCCAGAAAATAAAAAAACTTTGAAAAATTTTCACTCAAAAATTTCTCCTAAGAAGGGTAAAGTATATGTATAGAAGACTTGTTAATAAAATCACTCCCCCACACTTAAACTGGACATTGTCCTCAATGGCTAAATAAATATAACAATAACAACAATACCATGGGACCAAAAATATAAAAGAGAAAAGATAAGAGAAACAAACTTTCATTCATTTGGCATTGTGTCGTATAAGATCTGAATGCTTTGAAGAATGAGGCAATGCAAAGTACCTAAAAAGAAAAATACAAAAGAGCACACAAAAGCATAAAAATAAGAAAAGAAAATAAAGCCAAAATAAAAGAACGAAAAGAGTACAAGAAAAAAAAAACCAAAAACTAACTAAAAAAACATTAAAAGAGAAAGGAAAAGTAAGAGTGCTCGACAAAAATTATCAGTCCTCCTCCTCATCATCATCCTCATCATCCTTAGCTAGTATAGAGGTACTCGCACCACCATGTGGGCCAGAAGATTGCTGCCTCAATTCGGTTAACTACTGCTCCATAGTAGCTTGCCGTCTTGCCATGTCCTCCATAGTACCTTGCAAGCGTAGGAGTACTGCCATTTGCTGATCGAGTCACCCCAGCACAGTAGTCTCATAGTCAGTCTGGGAGTGGGACTGAGAACTGCTAGCCCGTGCACGTGCTGGTGGTGGTAGGTGCTCCTCCTCCACTGTGGGTGGCCTTACCTGCCCGGGATGTCAGACCTCGAAGGGAGTTAGCCACTTTTTCAACTCTTGGTTGTACTTGTACCTGCAACTCATAAGATTTTACTTAGTGACCATATCGTGCTCAATGGTAGCCTCCATAAGTTCTCCCTCAAGACTCACACCCAAGTCTTTTAGAATTTTCATTATAACCAAGGGAAAAACAAAGGGTTTTGTGGAGAGACAGTGATGAACAACCTCCTAAATAGATTGGATGATCAAGGGTGCAAAAGGGATAGGTAATGTATTCAATCAGTCTAGTCTCATTGAAACCACTAGCATAGGGTACAACATTGAACCCAAACATGTAGACTAGAGCTCGAAAGTTGGCTGCCAAATCATTATTGGAATAGAAGCTATTAGCTTGGAAGGTATTATGCTTATGTAAGCCTAGGGTAGCTCTAGTCCCTGTAACATCCCAATTCGGATCAGAAAGAATATTTTGATTATTTACATCAATCCCTTGCCAAGTATCATTGTCAAAAACCTGGAGGAAGTTAGCTAATTGGTTTTGAGTAATGACAATAGGAACTCCTTTCACTCTTGTTTCAATATGTGGAAGTTGTTTATTACCCTTATCTATCATATTAGCATAGAATTCCTTAATAAGCATGGGATAATACTTTCCTTTCAATTGTACTATCGACCCCCCATCCTAGCCGTCTAAACATCATTCCCAATTTGAGTGCATGGTCTAAGGTGGGTGAGAAAGTACACTTGACAATAATCTTACTAGAGGCTCTCTTACTGTACCATTCCTCACAAGATGCATCTATAAACTCAGTAGGTCTTAGGGACAAAGGATTAGTAGATGAAGGGGCTAAGGAAGAGGAAGTTCTCGCCCTTTTAGAAGACTGACCCCTCGCTCGAGACATGATATCAAGTATGGAATAGGGGAATAGGAAGAAAGAACAAGTAAGCTCAAAGACTGAAAACAGGATTGCTGCCCCTGCACAGATATTCCTCAAATCTCACACAACCCTCAACCAATCTCACGATCCACAAAACCCAAACTCCTTCAATATATATCCACTCCAACAACTAATTCAATCAATCACCTTCAATCAATACAACACAATCTGCATAATACATGTAAAGTTCACTGTAAAGCATAAATGTGTTGATATCCTCAAAGCATGCTAGTAAACATGATCATGTAAATGAAAGCAGTATCATGGTGTCATTTGATCAAAAATGCACGTTTCATATATTCAAGTATCACCAATAGCCACAATTCTAGCCATAGCTATATGCATGAAGTATCGAATGATCATGTACATGAGTTAAGTATGAAAGAACCATTTACTCCTAATCTAGTCCAACTCATGAAGCTCAATGAGTAATGCACAATTCAATCATAGTATACACAATCCCAAATTTCGGCCAAAAGTGTCCTTAATTTTAGAAAAAATCATCTCCATCATTTTAACCATAGGAATGAAATAAAGATGTTGTTGGATTGTATGCCCTCTTAGACTAGGTTTCTGATGTAAAATCGAATTATTTAATAAAAGAATTTATTTTCAGAAATTGTTTGTGAATTTACTTTTTGTTTGTGCACGATTTTCGTTTGGAACAGACCCATTGTGTTTAAATAAGTGATCCATGTGAATGGTGGTCTTTCACGATAAGGTATGGATCACGGGTTATTTAACACATAAACATTTGTTCTTAACCTATTGATGAGACTGGGAACCTCATCATGTTTAGGTTATTATGTTATCTTTCTTTCACCTAATACCCTCCAAATCACTTCAAACCTTCACTAAAATCTCCAGATTTGACCTACTCACTGCTGTGAGTCCATCGACACCATTCTTAACATCAAACTCCTCAAATCATCTTGCTACTTCGGATCAAAACCAGAAATTTCTGTGAAGGACAAGAACATCTTCAAGGTAAATTTACTCTATCAACTTCATCTTCTCCAAACTTGATCTCTAATGAAAACCTATGTGAATAAACATACTAATGATCTCTTCTTCTTCTTCTTCTCTCTCTCTCTCTCTCTCTCTCTCTCTCTCTCTCTCTCTCTCTCATGGCCGAAACTCCTCTCCCTTGGCCGGATGACTTCTTCTTCCATAATCATGCTCTCGCCATCTCCCTTGGACAAAGTTAGACATCTAGGAGTTGAGATCTACTCTAAACTCCTTCAAGGCATTCATCAATCAAGTAAGTACCTTCAATCTTCCTTTTTAAACTCTAGAATCATGTCTCTAGGATGATGTTGTTAGAAGGTAGATGGCGATGGGATTTGAGTATGTGATGTTGTGATTGAAGCATGAGTATATGTATGATTGTGAAGGAGATGGGATTTATGCATGGAAGGATTATATTGGTTGGTTGTATGTTGAATTGAGGTTTGATGCATGTCATAGGTAGTATTTGTGTCAAAGCATGCTAGAGATTATGTCACCATTGGTGAATAGGATTTTTATTCATGATGGATTGTTAAAGCCATGATCATATTTATGCTAGTAGAGGTTAGATCATGTCTTGATAAATTTAGATCTATTCTTATATGAAAGATTTGGTCGATTTGATGAATTGAAGGATTGTGCATGTTCTTGATTGTGGTTAGCCATAGGAATTTGAATCATGACCTAGTTGTCCCTAAGCTAATTTTTATTTCATGAATAAAATATTTCATAATGGGATTTTGCTAGTAATTTCCAAAAAACCCTAGGAGGGGTAAATTTCGATTATTATATATAATAAGGATATTTTAGTCAAATAAATAATAGCTTTTGCTAGAAAATAAAATATATAGATATTATATATAGAATGATAATATCAAATAAAGCCTTTTATGGAAATAATCATAATTAGTAAAATATTTATTACTAAAAATTTAATTATTATCTTTTAATCAAAACCCATTAAAAATTTATTTATTATCTTTCAAGCAAGACTCATTAAATTTATTTTCAACTAATTTTAGTTATCAATTATTTTCTAACAACTAAATTATTAATAAATCATTATTTTACCTAATTCCACCTAGGACTCTTCATCAAATAAACTCTAAATCTTTCTTAGCAAGATTTAAACCTTCAACTTATTAGTACGTATTTTCCAAAACACTAATTATTTTAAATATCAAATTAGACTTAGCTTATAAACCCTTTTTATTTATTATTTGGCCTTAAAGCTTGGGACACTAGGATCATGGTAGTAGTGAGTTGAGTTTGTTTTATTTGTGAAAGTCGATTTTGGACTTGATTTTCTTTTGGGATGATCTAGAAAGTGCTGTAATTAATTTATATGAACTCTTTGATAGATTTAGAAGATTGTCAAGGGTAGGGACCAACTTACTAGAGTTCATACCCTAAGCTTAAGGATAAGGTAAGTTCCCTTGCATTCATGAAATTGATTTTATTTTATTATCTTGGTTTGAAAGTAAGGTTGGTGAGTATCTCTTGCAAATACGAAATTTTAGCACGGTAGCTAATTTTGAAAACCTCTATATTTGGAACCTTCTTATTTTGGAAACTTTCTACATTTGGAAAACTTCTAATTTTAGAAACTTCTAGATTTATAAATTTTTAAAATGTGTCAGGCATGACTTAGGAGCCAAGCATCAAACATTTTGATTTGTTTTGAATATGCAAGAGATAAATTTTTGGGCATGCATCTAATTTTTGAAAATCACAGCATGACTTATTTGAGCATGTGGCTCCTCCACTATGAATTTGTGGAATAAATTATTGACTTAAAACCATGCCTTCTAAAATTTTTGTACGAGTTGAAAATTGTTGTTTGGAACTGTATTGAGCTAATTTTGTAGGTTCCACCTTGGAGCCTTATGAATTATGAAGATTGAATAACGTTGAGTACTCAATGGGGGCTAGGCCTTTATACTAGCCTTTGGTTGGTCTGGGGATATCTCTCGGCAGGTGGCCACCTCCGAGAGGTTGACTCTTTTCGATCAGGGCGTCAGTATAGAAGGTTGAGCCGTCCTCAGCTAGCGACGGGGTTCTGGTAGAATCGACGGCCGGAAGTGGGACAACCGGTTTGGATTGAGTGAGAGAGGGAGGAGTATCTCACTCGGTAGGATGTACACCTACCATGTGTTGGGGGTCAAGTGCTTCACAGTGAGTGAGAGCCACCTCTGTGCCCTTTCACCACACTGTCGAGGGTCAAGTGCTTCACCCGGTGTGAGAGCCACCACCGTGCCTCATCGAATTAACTTGGTTGCTTTAATTGATGAGCTATTTTCTGTGGAACTCGTTCTAAAGTGTCATTGGAATTTTATTCGAAGCTCAAAATCTTTTAATTATTCATATCTTTCCAAACAGAATATTTTAAAAGCATTTTGCTCCATGACTTCTCACTACTATCTTCCAAGAAGTGAGAGTTAAATTTGTAAAGAAGTGCATGACAAGCTTTTGATATACCGCCTAGTGCATGCATCATGAAAGTGTTT
>JANUWF010000779.1:0-37679 GCA_026120185.1 Voacanga thouarsii | reverse complement strand
ATGGACTCATGCAAGGGAGCTCTAATCCCTTGCAGACATGGGTTGTCATTTTCTTCGAAGGACTGTCTTAAGTCTCAAAAAGAAAAGGATAGAATGAGTAGGATTCCCTACGCTTCGGTTGTGGGAAGTCTCATGTACGCCATGCTATGTACTAAGCCAGATATCTGTTTTGCCGTGGGCTTAGTTAGCAGATATCAGTCAAACCCGGGGAGGTTCATTAGCAAACTGTAAAGCATATTCTCAAGTACCTCAAGGGAACGAGAGATTATATGCTGGTTTACAGGGCTGATGATTTGGTTCCTATAGGATACACAGACTCAGACTTCCAAGCGGATAAGGATGAGAGAAAATCCACTAGTGGATATGTCTTCACCTTATTTGGAGGAGCAATTTTATGGAGGAGTATTAAGCAGTCTTGTATTGCTGACTCAACCATGGAAGCTGAGTATATGGCTGCTTCGGAGGCATCCAAGGAAGCAGTCTGGCTCTGGAAGTTTCTTTCCGAACTTGGAGTCGTACCATATGTGGACAGGCCGGTTGTGATGTATTGCGACAACACTGGAGCAGTATCGCAATCTAAGGAGCCTCAGAACCACAAGAAGGGGAAACACATCAAGAGGAAGTACCACCAGATCCGGGATTTCATCCAGAGGCGGGAAGTCATGGTGGAGCATATTACCACAGAAAACAATCTAGCAGATCCATTCACCAAGCATTTGGCTAAGAGAGTCTTCAACAGACACTTAGACGCCATAGGGGTGGGCACCTATAGACTTACCTAGTCTTAGAGTGCAAGTGGAAGATTGTTGGATTGTATGCCCTCTTAGACTAGCTTTCTGATGTAAAATTGAATATTTTAATGAAAGAATTTATTTTCAGAAATTGTTTGTGAATTTACTTTTTCTTTGTGCACGATTTTCGTTTGGAACAGATCCATTGTGTTTAAATAAGTGGTCCATGTGAATGGTGGTCTTTCATAGTAAGGTATGGATCATGGGTTATTTAACACATAAACATTTGTTGTTAACCTATTGATGAGATTGGGAAGCTCATCATGTTTAGGTTATTATGTTATGAAATCCAAATGGGGAATGGCTTACCTTTAGCCAGTGGGTAGTCCACTCACTTCATGACATAAGCGTATTTCAAATACGTCGAACACGACCTGTAGTAGTGGTTTCTCAAAGTACTATATGGTAGAAACCTAGACTACTACCGCTACAGCGTGGACTAGTACTCTACAACTTGATTATGAGTTGGTGGTCTTGCGAAGCTGAAAGCATATACTTTGATTTGCTGTAGTTGAGGTTCTATCGTAGGGCCAATATACTTGCATGTTGGGTATGTGTGACTAGTTAGTTAAGACAGACTTATACAAGATAGTTTCTGCACTATATCGCCCCTTGTGGTAGTCCGAATGGTCTAAATTATCCAGGGTCCTGGGAAACATGACTTGGATGTTTGCTTTAGGGTAGCACCCTTGGAAAGCGGAAACACTCCAGGAAGTCGTGGATCATTGTACTAGAAGCCTAAGGATGGTAGATGTCATTTAATGGGGTGTTAGTACACTTCGTCATCTCTAAATGTACGGCGCTGTGTAGAGGGGTATTTTAGTCATTTCACCTGTAGGTCGGAGACTTTGCGAATGCAGCATTGTCCTTGGGGTCAATATTTCCTTATGGTGATATTAGGAGATATTTAAAATGCAAAATACAACTATTTATATAGCATGGGTATTTTGGTCATTTTAGCAGCCAAGGCGATATGTCTTTTTGGTCTTCGGGATAGCCTGTAAGTCCTAACTACTTTTGGGTTGAGGAATTAGTCTCAGTTGAAGAGGAATTTATTTTATTTTATTTTATTTTATTTTATTTTATTCGGGAAGTCTAATTTATTATTAGACTGGAATAAAATAAATAAATAAATAAAATAGGAGTTGAGAGAAATTAATTATCTAGTTTAATTGGTTAATTAATTATTCAGGGCCTAGGTCCAGTATGAATAATTCAGAAATTAACTTAGGCTTAAACTAGGGAAAATAAATAATGTTTAATTATTTATTGAGTTATTTATATAGACCCAACAAATAAATAATTAAAGATTAATTATTATGGTTCATTTGGGCTCATTAATTATTTATTGGGTTACTTATGTAAGCCCAGGAAATAAATAATTAATATTTATTATTTTGGGCCTTTTGGGTCCAAGAAAAATAATAAATATTTTTCTGGCCCAATAGCTTGGACCTTAGGGTTTTTTTCAGATACGGTTAAGTGGAGTTTAGGGTTAGGCCAAACTGATTCTCAGGATAACATCCGGGTGTTTTGAAATCCCGAGGACATGTTTATCAAATATTGAGAGACCTAGTTTTGGTGAACTGATAAAACAACTCTTTGAGAAAAGAAAACCCTAATTCCCTTGACACACAAGAGTGCCTTTCTCGTGTATCTCTCTCTGGAAGCTCTCTCACGTCTCCCTCTACCTTGTTTTCTTCTTGGTTTTTTCGCTAATCAATAGTGAGTGAACCAAGGAGTTTTGAGACCATTCCTCTTCACCATAGTGTTCACCAACTAGAGGTTAGGCTGAGGAATATCCCGAGAGCTAAGCGTTAATGCAAACAAGGCGAAGTAGAAGGCTAGCGGGTGTTCAACCGGAAGCTCCTTCAAGTGTGCAAAGCGAGGCGATTCCAGCCGTTCAATCTGTTCCTACGCAACCTAAGATGGTTAAGGAACGCAAATGTATGATCTTCACTCTTCCGCATAGCCTTTAAGGCTCGCGTTTTATTTTTCTCCATTTTTTTTAACGTACAGAGCATGCCCCTGTTTCTCGTTTTCCATCAGGATTAACAAGATCAAGATGCCCCTATGATGATCGCCACGAGCTCACTGGCGAAGAAGGGAAAGCTGCCTTCTTTAATTCCTCTTGATCAAGAGTTAAGAAAGAAAGATGAAATCAGTCCCTATATGGCGTGGTTTAAGGGAAGAAGAAGAGAAGAATCAATAGAGGAAAGAAATCAAGAGGTTGAGAGGACTTTTGCTTACCTTAGGGAGCGTTTAATTTTTGCCTAGAGATTGTGCTTGTATTTTTCGAAAATTGTAGGGGAGAGGTTGCTGGATATTTTTATGTAGCAAGGTTGGGATAGCCGACTGTTTTGGTTTAGGGTTAGAAGAGTTTGATTTAGGGTAGAAGATGATGCTATGAAGGACTCCTAATGGTTCTAAACTTCTTTCACAGCAATGGCGAAAAACAGGCAGCTTGATGTACCCTTTTACTGGCCGAAATTAAGAGGGGTTAAGAGAAGAAAAGCAATCTAAAATTGCTCTCCTAGGCTGGCCAAAAACAGTGCACAAGGATAGGTTGTATGTGTGTTCAGTTTTTTTATTTTTTTTACCAAAACAATAAGGAGTTTGGGCGGGTTTTGACAACAAAAAATTCTGTGCAAAGTGGATGTGTTTGCTATGCGAAAATTGTTAGAAAAAGAGAGAAATTCTGGACTGATTTTTGGCTGATGTTTTAACGCAAATCTGAGAGAAAAATGGAGAGTTCTAGGAGCTGTAATTTGGCTAAATCAACAAAGAGTTTTGGTGTGCTTTGGAGTGCAGATTTTCATGTAGTATGGTGTGTGCAAAGCTGGCCAAAATTCTATGTGCACAGTTGGCCAAAATTCTGGAAAAAGTGGGAACAAAAATATGATTTGTTTGGAGACAAAATAAAATTTGATTTGCTAGAGGATTTAGGATAAGCTTCCCTAGCTTGGAAGAGTTTTAGTTGAGCTAGGATTGCTCCAAGGGTGGCGGCAACAAGGCTGGAAAATTTCCAGATTTTTAGCTAGGGTTTTATTCTCAAAATCAACAAAATATTTTGCTAGGAAAATAATAGATTTAATTCAAGCTAACTAACATAAAATCTGATTAATTAAATACAAGCTAGAATTTAATTGTTCTTACGTAAGATTTTTGAAAATTAAAAGGATAAAATCTAGAATAAAATTAGTCTTTATCCTTATCAAAAATCCTTGAGTTTGGAATATAAATATGGAGATTTATCTCCAAGGAAAATGGTGGCTGAAATTCAAAAGAGTAGATAAGGTTTTGGCAAAAATATTTCCCTAGGAATAATTGAATAAATAAAAGGTTAAATCCGAAATTCTTTGAGAAATAAAATAAGATCTTTACCTAATATATTTTCTATCTCTAATATTTATCAAGGAGGGTCTTATACGACTTAAAACTCTCCAAAGTGGCGGCTAGCTAGGGTTTTCGGCCAAAGCATGAAGAACTCTAGATGGAAAATTCAAAAAGGATGCTAAAATTCGCAAGAGGTAAGATTCGAACTTAGGTCACCAAGGGATAATTACCAGACCTAACCATTAATCCAAATCAACTCCAGTGTTAATATAACTCTATGAAATTCCTTTGACTCTAGTTCTCATCCTTCTATCTCCTCTACTAAATTTCACTTAAAACGATTCTCAAATAATGCAAGAAACACAACTATTTCTCATCAAATAAATTAATGCAAGAGTAACCTTGAAAATCTCATGCACCCATGAAAATTTAATTTTAAAATATCACATGAAATTCAAAATGCTATGCAATGCATGACTTTTTCCCCATATGTCAAAGGTGGTTTTGGGCAGGGTATTACATCCCCTCCCCCTTAAGAGATTTTTGTCCCAAAATTCAGATTCCATACCACTAGAGCATATCTAGATACTTTCATCTCAACCATTTTTTCATTTCCCACGTTGCATCCTGTGTTCCAGGATGATCCCAAAGTATTTTTACCATAGGTATCTGCTTGTTTCGAAGAGCCTTGATACTCTGCTCCAAAATCTTGACTGGTTTCTCCACATAACTCAGATTCGAATGCAATTCAAAAAGTTCCTCATTAAGTACATGACTTGGATCGGGGTTGTACTTCTTTAACTGAGACACGTGGAAGACATCATGCATCCCGATTAATCCATCGGGTAGATCCAATCTATAGGCGACCGGCCCTAAAAGAAAAACAAATGTAAAAATAAAAGTGCTGACAAAATCTAATAGGAAAGACATATAAGTTGATAGAATCCCTAAAAGATATGACAGTAATTGACCAGTAATTATCACAATTAATTACCATTCTTGTAGCATGAAGGAAAAAAATAGACTTCACTTCTTTTTCAATCCATGGATTTAGTATCTTTTAGTCAAATTAGTCTATATATTCTATCTCACCAACAAACTAAAAGATGTATTAAAACCAATCCTTAAAAAATATCTACATATTCTATGTGATATAAAAAATTGAAATTAGTCAATAACCTTATATTTTAGGCAAAATCAACTAACCTTTGATTACTCAAGTTTTTCACTCTTAACATTCTTTTTCAAGTCAATTAAAAAATAAAAAATATGAAATTAACAAGATTGAAATCACTCCTAATCTCATTTTTCATGTTAATTAGGTGAAAGAAACAACTAATTAATTTATCAAATCAAAGCAAGTAATCAAATGCCAGAAATAGCAATCAATTGATCAAATAACTAGAATCAATATAAAATTATGAACCCAAAAACATCCTTTAAATATAATTAAAACGTTAATCTCATCATTGTTCAAGAAAAAAAACAAAGGAAAAAGATAGAACTCATAGGCAAGCCCTCTTCTACTCCTATGAAAACTCCCCCCAAAGCAATGCTCCTTAATTGTTGAACTCTTCTTGAATGATTAATTTCTAATGTAACTCTTTGAATCCATATGTTTTCCATGTTTTTCCAAGATTAAATAGATATTTTTTGTTGGAAAAAATTATCCCAAGAAGTCTTTGTACATCCAAAAGTCAATTTTCAAAAAATCTGCACAATAATTTCCAAATTCTAATTAAAGTAGGATTCTCTACCACTCTGATCAGGGCAGAGCCAGTGCCGGTTCACCTTTACTGAGCTAGTGTTGGCTCAATTCTAGTACTATCTAAAAATTACTCTATTTTTTCCCTATTTTCCAACATTCAGCCGCGATTGGTTTAGATACTTGAGCAGGCGCCAATTCACTACTAGAATGGGTCCGTTTCATCTTTTTTTTCATCCAAAATCTAGGAAATTTTTTTTTACAATAATAAAAACCTTTCCACAACAAAAATTTATCAAAACATCTTGAAATATAGAAATTATAGAACCATTATGCACAAAACACCTATATTTATCTCAATGACCAAGAAAATATAGATGTATTTTAGCTCTATCAACAAAACTTGATTCTTTCAAAATCCTTAATTTCAAATTCTCATTTCAAGCTCTCTTTCATCTCTTAGAGCTTTTATGGAGTTCTAATAAGATTGATATCATCGACATATATAGAAAATATCATAAAATCATATCTAAGTTTCTTAATAAAGATATATTAACACATTAGATAATTTTTATATCCTAATTTTAATAAATATTCATTAAAACGATTATAATCCATGTATCCAAATTGCTTTAAGCCATAATGTGACTTTTATAATTTAATAGAATATTTTCACGAGGATTAGAATTATATACTTCAAGCATACTAAATCTGTTTGAGATTTTATACAAATATCATTATCAGAGCTCTCATATAAATAAGCAATAACTACATCTATTAGATGCATGTCAATCTTTTCATGCATTACCAAACTCACAAGGTATTAGAGTGTAACTGCATCTACCATGGATGAATATGTATTAGAGAAAAACTTGATGCAAACACAAAGAATATCAATGGAATTAAAAATTGATCTACCTCTACTATAGATCTTAACAAGTTGGAACCAAATGATTTGGTTAAAGATTGTACCCTTTTCCTAATGTTTTGCCGATCATTCTGGTTGAACCTCCTAGTAGAATCACAAGTAGGAATTCACAAACCCTACCTCTATGGTATCTACTCGAACCAATTCAAATTGATATCTCAAATTGTAGTGCTAGAAAAATCTTGAGGTTTCTTGCTCAGAAAGAGAGGTTTTTGTTTTGGTCTAGGTTTTTATTTTTTCATTTGAACAAAAAGAGAGAAATAAATTTCCAAGAGCTTTGGAATGGCTTATAATATCTTTTTGAAAACTTCTAAAGACCTATTCCTGATATCTTGGATCAAATCCTATATATTATTTGATTTGAAATCAGATTTTAAATTAGATTTGGATTCTATTTCTAAATCAGGATATCAACCGAACTAAAATCTTGCTCTAAATTGGAAATCTCTATGTTTATTTATCTAAATTCAGTTCTAAACCAAATTTAATTAATTGGATAACCCAAACTTATTTGGTCCAATTAATCAAAACGCCTAGTCCAATTCAAATTAATTTTGAAATTCAATCCAAATTGATCTTAGAGTATGACCTAATAAGCACTTGTAAGTTAGTCATGAAATTCTTTGTCACAAATGATAAGTAGTGTCCAGCAATACATCACTATCCCCAAATTACAAGTGTATGGTGATTCAACATAATTATTTTAATGACAAGTAATTGGTCCCTATCCTTAATATCTAGATTGAATACAAATCATAGAACATGTCATACTTGCAACGTGTAATTTATATATATTTCTTAATTCCTATATGGACTAATTAAAATAACATCTATATCCACATATCGATTCATTTATTCATGGCCATATTAGTCTCACTCAATTAAAGGGCCCAAGATATCACTCTTATTACATAGGATGGGCAAATTATATCTTGGTCGCACTTATTCATTCCCATAGTCCATAATATACCCAATTAGTATCTTCATTGTCCATTCTATTATGGATAGCACTTGGCACAATTAATGTATATTACGCACCATGTTGGAAATCTTATATGATCTTAGGTTATATGGATCCATATATTATGATCATTATAAGAATCACTTATGACATTTATATAATAATCTGTGTAATGCTCCTACGTTGGGTCAATCCAATACATTAATTCTCTAATTATGTACCCATGTATTGATTTGATATCATATATCCATGATAACTCCAGTCATAAAAAGAATTATACATAATAGTCTTGATGTATTATTATTATCCTAATCTATAATAATGCTTGACTAGAGATATTTTAAGAACAGTATTATGACCATTCTAGCAATATAATTATACACAATCTTATTATACAGATAAAGATAAAACATAATAACGAGAATGCCTTTTATTAAATATAACAATGATATACATATACTCCAACATCATCACTCTTGCACTAAGACAGTTGTCATCTAATGATTAGTTTTTAGGACATAAATCAATATCCTTTCATCACTAGCATTAAAACTAATATCCCATATATCTAATACTTAGTGAGTTGGTATGATGATCATACTTTTGCTGCATAAGAGATTTCATCAATGGGTCTATTATTTGTTGGTACTTTGCTTATTTTTACATATTCTCTTTCAATGATCTTGAGAAAGAGATGGAAATGTTAAAGTACATGTTTAGATCATTGGTAAGACTTGGATTCCTTATCTTATGTAATGGCTCCATTATTGTTCTAATAGAGTTCTATTGGGTTCACAATACTGGGAATTACTCTAAGTTCAGTAATGAACTTCTTGATCCGAACTACTTCTTTTGCTGCTTCACTTGTAGCTATATACCTCTATTGTAGAATCAGCTACTATTACTTGTTTTGAACTCTTCCAGCTCACAACATCTCTATTTAAGCAGAATACAATGCCAAACTATGATCGAAAATAATCTTTATCGATTTAGAAGCTTGCATCAGTGTAGCATCTTACAATGAGCTCTTTCTTACCTCCAGGTATGAAGAATGAATCCTTAGTCCTTCACAAGTACTTGAGAATATTTTTGGCAACAATCCCATGATGCTTACTAGAATTGAATTGATACCTACTCATCATGCTCAAGATATACGAGCCGTTAGGATGAGTAAATATTATGGCATACCTAATAGATCTAATTGCATATGTGAATGAAATCATATTCATGTGTTCTATTTCTCATTGTGTCACAACATAATAATTCTTGAATAGTATAGTTCTATGTGATATAGGTGTGAATCCTTTCTTAGACTCATGTATACTAAACCGTTTTAGAACTTTATATGTATACGTACTCTGACATAAGCCAAGTAAACTTTTAGATATTAACCCTAAAATATAGGTGGCTTTGCCTAAGTCTTTCATATAGAAACATTGTCCCAACCAAATCTTTATAGAGTGTAATATTGGGACATTACTTCCTATTAAGAATATGCCATCATTGTTTAATACATAATCAAGAAGACAGTTGCACTTACACTGACCTTCTTGTAAATACAAGGATCTTCTTTATTTCTAATAAGTCTATATTCATGGGCTACTTTATTAAAATAAAAATTCTATCGTTTGGAAGCTTACTTTAGTTCATATATGGACTGGTGTAGCTTGCCTATTTTCCAAGCATTTTCTGGAATGACAAAACCTTCAAGTGTGTCATGAACAAATCTTTATGAGGATATCTATTAAGGAATGTAGTTTTAATATCCATCTGCCAAATTTTATAATCATAAAATGATGTTGCAGTAAGCAAAATTCGAATAGATTTGAACATAACTATCGGGAAAAAAAATGCTTCATCATAATCTACCCCCATGAATTTATTTGAAACCTTAAGCAACTAATTACAGTTTGTAGGTATGTATATTACCATCTATGTCTGTTTTCTTCTTGAAATTAATTTGCACCCTATAGATTTTACACCTTTAGGTAGGTCAACTAAGATCTATACCTAGTTGACGTACAAAGATTCCATTTCAAATCTCATGGTTTCAAGCCACTTTTCAAAATCTAAACTTGACACTACTTCCTGATATAGTGGGGGCTCAACTTGATTCATGAGCAAAGTATCAACATGCTGGATCACGAGAAATCTATATCTCATTGGCACATGATGATTCTTATCAGATCTCCATAGTAGCTATGTTTTTTGAATAGGTTCTTATTCCACAACGTCTTATCAAATCTATTGTGGTTGCATCTAATGTTTTGTGTTGTTTTAAGAGTTTAAAAGTTCTTCAAATTTCATTTATCTCTCACTAGTCATTCTAAACAAAAATTCTTCTTCTAAAAAGACTCTTATTCATGCAATAAACACTTTACTTTCATTTGGGTTGTAGGAATAGAATCATTTTGTTTGTTTAATATACTCAAATTTGGGTCCAAGATTGTCAGAAGTTTCGCATTTTACATATGCTTCACAATCCAAATCTTCATAAAAGGCATTTGCATTACTCATATTGACCAAACCATGTTTAACAATGTCTAGTTTCTCATTTCAGAGACACTATTCCGTTATTGTATATAAAGAGGAGTGAGTTGGGAAACTATTCTACACTATTTTAGATAGTCATGGAATTATTAGCTTAAGTACTCTCTACTCTGATTAGATCAAATTATTTTAATACTTTCATCAAGATGGTTTTGTTTTTTATTTTTAAATTTTTTGAACTTCTCAAAAGACCCCATATTTGTGTTTCAAAAGATACGCATATCTACATCCACTGAAATAATTAGTAAATGCAACAAAGTACTGAAAACTCTCCTAGCTTGTACATTTAATGGTCTACATACATCACTACGTATAAGAACCAATACATTTTTAACTATTTCACTATATTCAGTGAAAGGAGTTTTAGTTGTCTTGCTCAACAAACAAGACTTGTACTCTTCATATAATTCAAAATCAAATGAATCCAATAATCAATCTTTATGGAGTTTGGATATTTGTTTCTCATTTATGTTACCAAAATGACAGTGCAAAAGGTATGTTGGATTTGAACCATTAGATTTAATCCTTTTAGTATTTATGTTATAGAAAGGCATATCAAAATAAAAAATACGTAGACCATTGAACAAATATGCACAACCATCATAAATATATTTTGAATATATAGAACAATAATTATTCTTTATTTCAAAAGAGAAACCTTTCTTGTCTAAACATGAAATTGAAATAATGTCTTTAGTAATGGTAGGTACATAGAAACAATTTTTTAATTCTAAGACTAGCCCAGTAGGCAGAGTCAAATAATAAGTCCCTACAACCAATTCAATAATCCTTGCTCCATTGCCCACTCGTAGGTCCATTTTGCCTTTAGCCAATGATCTTCTCATTTGCAACTCCTACACATTAACACAAATGTAAGAATGATATTTGGCATCTAATTCCCAAGATATAGAAGTAGATAAATTAACTTTTGTAATGAAATTACTTAAGCTAGATGACTTCGCTTCCTTTTCCTTCTTCTTTCAGTAAAAAAGAAGCTTAAGTGTACAATGCGAATTTTTATAGTAGTCCGAAAGCTGCCGCAAATGCCCATTATATACAAAAAGTCATCATATTTAACAACTAGATACAATGCTAAATGTGACCATCAAAATTAGTATAGTATTTATAACAAGCCATCATTTATAATGGGTTAAATATGGTGGTTCATTGTTAATAAAATGCTATATAATATAGTTCCTAAAAAACCATCACTTGAAATAGTATATACGACGGTTCAAAGACCGTCGTATGTAGTGTGATGTTTACGATGGTCTTTTAGATATTTATGGTGGTTCTAGACCGTCATAAATATGTGATATATATGACAATATATTTACAACGATTGTCTAAGAGCAAAAAGAATTAGCATATATGCAATAGTCCTTGGGCCATCGTATATAAGTTTTATGTGACGAATTTTTTTTCTTTTTATTTGTAGCAACTTTTTATGCATCGTAAATAGATCATTTTTCTATAAAATGCTTCAATTGATATACTAATTTTGTCTTCTTTCCTCAAAATTTTATTTACTTACTTCTTATGACTACTATAATATAGGTAACGATTGGATCTTTAATTTGTTAAACACATATTTGTATAGGCATTAGGTTTGGTAGTTAATTTGATGTTATAATTAAACCTCAGTAAATTTGTTATATCTTAACAATCTAATTTATCCTTATTATCTACACAAATTGGTATGCATAGCTCATTTAACTTATTTGTTAAATCTAAAATGGATTTTGAATTTGTGAGCCAAAATTAAAAATATTGATTAGGTTTTCAGTCCTTATAGTTATAAGAATAAGATTAGTGTAAAAGTTCTTTAATAAGCAATCTGTTAGCCCTAAGGGCATTCTCCTATGTTTTAACTTATGACAAACATTGATGAAGACTAACTTATATGATTTACATGTTATAAGATATGTTTGACTCCGGTTCTTTCAAGGCATGCATAAAAGATTGCTAAGGAGCTCTTGAGGAAATGGAATCCAAAGTGGTGAGTGATCAAGTACACCTTCAACCTAAGAGCTTACACGATCACGAAGCCCTTGTGAAAGAACTTTAGACTAGGAATCATTATTAAGGTATTTCTTGAAAATTCCTATGTCTCTTTACTTTATGATTCAATTTATTTCTACCCTAAAGCACATAAACAAAAATATTTCAAAGTTTTATATCTTACAATTTTGGATTGAGTAGTTTGGATAATTTTGCATTCAAAAGATTCGTCTAAAATCCTGTGAACAGTGTCAAATTATTTCTGCCTAAAAAAGTACCATTTTAGACTTACCTTTTGTATGCACCATCATCCAAAACTTTGGAAAATCTGATAACACGAAACTAGCCATTAACTAGTCGTTGCTATCTAACTTTTCACTTCTATAAAAGCCATTTAAACCCAATTTTCTATAAGATTTTTATTCTATCTTTTTCAAAAACACTCTTACACTTTAGTAAACAAAAATATTCCTCTTCATTGTACTTCAAAGGTGAAATTAAATTGTTCAGAAGGTAAAAGGCTATTAGAGCTTATCTGTTTATATTTGCTCAAACTTATGAGTTATTTATGTAAGTTTTCCTTCATTCTATCTGGTATCAAGGTTATGGTGTAAAACCCAGTTGGGGTAAGCTTTGTTTGGTGAATGTATCAAGGTTGTGGTGTAAAAATCAATTGGGGTGAACCTTGATTATGTGTTTGAAGAGGTTGGGTATAAAACTAAGCTGGTGAATCCTCTTATGTAAGAGTGGTGTAGCCTACCACCATTGATTTGGGAAAAAGATTTTAGTGATTATGTTGAAATCCTTAAGTGGATACTTATGGTAGTGGATGTAGATCGGTTGAGGATCGAACCACTATAAATTCTTATGTCTTCTCTTTTGCATTTCATTCGCATTTCATTGTTGCATTTTTATCGGTTCTTAGATTAAAGAATTTTATCTCAATCTCTGCATTTGTTGATTAGTTTTAATGACCTTTATAATCTGCAGAAAATGCTTATTTAATGCCTCAACTTTCCATCTTTAAAACAACCATCTTCTTGCCATTTAATGGTGCTATAGAGGATTCTTACTTGCTTTCCATCAGCGATGAAACAATATGTCTTTCTGGACAAAAGCATTACACTCTTTGCATTCATTGTTTTAATCAAAGACTTTTATGCAGTTGAGTATAACTGTTATTGTTGCTTCATCTACCCATCTTGCCTTTAAATCTTATTTCAGCATTTTGAAAGTTCTTTAGCAGCACATAAGTCTACATTTTTGAACTCTCACCTTGTTCAGCCTTTATAAAAAAGACATCAAAGAATTTTCATTTGTTTGTCATAAATCTTATCAACCTCCCCTCTAAGGTTTGTCAATTGGTATTAGAGCATTGATCTGCATTATTATTGATTTATAGCCTTGCTAGAAAAGATTCGAATGGCAAACACCTCGTCCTTACCATACATTGAAGGATCTTTAACAAATAGACCAACTTTGTTCAGTGGCAGCAACTACAGCTTCTAGAAAAATCGTATAAATATTTATGTATGCTCAATTAATTTTGAACTATGGAATTTGATTGAAAAATGACCATATGTACCATAAAAAATTGTTAGAGGGAGAACAGTGCCCAAACAGATCAATGAGTATGATGTTGATGACAATGCCAAAATAACACTGAATTTTCAAGAAATGAACATATTATGTTGTGCTCATGATGCTAATGAATACAACCATGTTAGTGGCCATTATTCAGCTCACTAAATGTGGATAGTACTTGAGGTCATACATGAGGGGACTAATAAAGTTAAGGAATCAAAGTTGGGACATTTAATCTGAGATTATGAATTGTTCACAATGAAATTATGTGAGAACATAACTGATATATTCACTCGATTCACAAATATCATGAATGGTTTGAAAGCCTATAGGAAAGTTTATTCTCTTGGTGAGCAAAACAGAAAATTGCTTGATGCTTTGCAAAAACATTGGCAGCTAAAAACTTTGGCTATTGAGGAATCTAAAAACCTGAATAGCTTACCTACTGAAGAGCTAATCGGCTCCTTCTTAACCCACGAAAGGAAACTTAAAAGGTTTCAAGAGCATGAGAATGATGACAAAGGCAAGCGGGGAACTACTTTAAAAGTAGTTGATGAAGAATCTAATAGTGATCAAACCGATTGTAACAATGGTACTGATCTGGACAATGAAGCTATAGTAGCTAAAAAATTCAAAAAGATGTTCAAACAAGGCAATTTTAGCAAAAGGAAGAAATTTGTCAGAAAGAAAGGACAAACTTTGTCCTTCAAATCTCAATTCTATGAATGCAAGAGTATGGAGCATCTTATTTCTGATAGCCTAATAGCAAAAGAAAGAGAAGCCAAGCATAATAAAAAGAAAAGAAAAGGATTGACTAGAGCCCGGGATCAAGCTGAATCCGAGATAGAAGAAAGCTGTGATTCTGAAAATGAAAAAGTAAACATTTGCTTCATAGCCATAGAAGATAAGGTAAATTCTACCTTTTCTAATTTCATATCTGAATTAATAATTCTGATTGTGAAAAGCTTGATGATCCTAATGGGCTGCTTTTTGACATGTTTCATGAACTCAAAAAGCTATCTAGATGAAACAAGGAAATGAAAATGAAAATTGATTTCTTGTTAGATAACAATGCTAAGCTGTTGAATTAGAATACAGCCTTACTTGATTCCATTATATGCTTAAATGTTGAAAATGATGTTATCCTAACTTCCTTGCATTGTATGACTCTTGAGAGAAAATGCTTATGTGAGAAAGTTCATTCTCTTGAAATTATGGCTAGCAACTTTAATTACATGAAAAATAGAGTTGATGATCTCACTACATGCATTGAAAAGTTTACAAATGGAAAAAAAAATTTAGAAAAATTACTTGGTGCACAACACATGGCTAGAAACCGAAATGGTCTAGGCTATACGCATGAGATCAAAACTGGTAAAAACAAATCTTACTTTGTAAAAGTTGCTTCATAGTATATGACACATAATTGTTGCACATATATTGAAAAATCTGGATGCAAAGCATCTAGGTGTCACGTTAACAAGAAAGTAGAATCCGGTGCAAAAATAGTTTGGAAAATTAGAAGAACTATTACTAACCCCTGTGGACCCAAGAAAATGTGGGTATCAAAATCCATTCTTCAATCTCATGAATAGGTACACTAGTTGCGAAAATTGAGCTCCACAAAATAGTTCTTGGATAATGGATGCTCAAGACACATGATTGGAAATACTACACAAATGGGTGACCTCCAAGGCGCAAATGATAGATTTGTCACATTTGGAGATAAGAAAAAGGGAAATACATGGTATAGGTAATGTTGGTAAGGGATTCTCTATCATTATCATGGAAGTATTATTGATTGATGTTAAAGCACAACTTGCTTAATATTAGTCTTTTGTGTGAAAATTGTTGCAGGGTTATTTTTGAAAAAGATTCATGCACTATCATTGAAAATTCTTGTGATAAAATCATTTTTATCAACCTCATTGGTAATGCCTATGTATTATATCTTGATTATATTATTGCTTATGATATAAAGTACCTTTCCATAAATGATGTTGATGGCTACCTTTAGCATTGAAGGTTAGGCCATATTTCTATTGATTTGTTAGATAAATTATACTTAAAAGATCTTAAGAAAGGATTGCCTAAAATGATATTTGACCAAAAAAAAGGGGAAACCAATTGTGTGTTGTGTTGGGTATCTCAGGCTCGTATTGTATACGGCGCAGCGAAAAAAAAACGAGATACCCTCCCAGGACCCGTCAATGTGTGGAAAACAAGACATAAAGAGACTAAAGGTAATAGCTTTTTACCTTTAGGTGATCGTCCGAAGAACAAAATTTTCTTCTTCGAGTTGAGGCACGATCAAGCAATCCTCGTGATCAACCTCCATGTGAGTTGAATGTCTAACCTCTATAATCACAGTGTGTGATTATCTCTAACAGTAATCCACATAGAGGATACACTCAAGCACCAAAATTTCCTGTGCTAGCAGAAACAATAATGGCGGCTAGGGTTCTCTTGCTTTCAACAAAACGAGAGGGAGAGAGAAGAAGGGAAAAACGTGTGACTTGGCTGGGAATTTCGTGTATCTCATCAACTAGGGTTTTTGTATGTTATATCTACTATATATCACATGAAATTCGCTTCCCAAAACTGAGAATTCTAATCGTATTAGAATTCCCTAATTGTAATTGGAAACATCAAGTTCTCACAATTACAACTTGGGCCACAAATTATAACTAATTATAATTTGTCCACAATAACTTCTCTTTCTCTCAATTAACCCCGCTATGTTATCAAATAACATCTTAAGTATATAATCCTCCATTATGTGTGACCTATTAGGTTTCCCAGTCAATTGGAAGAGAACATGAATTAATCCAAACGTCTTTGAGATTAGTAATCCATAATTAATTAGAATTAATCCTATTAATTCTAATCAAGATTAGTTTATTAATTCATCAATTAATAAACCCATATTTTCATATCATGAGTGGTATCTAGCAACACATCATGACCACCCAAGAGTCTAAGAAGTCAAGTGGCTTGACATGAACCCTTCAATAACAAACTTCAGTGCAATTAACTCCTTTCACCATACAATATCTCATTCAGTTTGGTGTACGGAATTAGTGTCATCTCCCTCCAGAATACAATAGTACTTGTACTAGGAACCCACTACTCTAGATGTCTATCAATTGAAACTATTTTCAATATACAATTGCCTTGGCCAAGGACTTTTCGAGTAGTAATTTCTACAAGTGGCCGTCAGATATTCGCCCCTACTATTAGGAGTTGTGAATCCTTTTTTGACCCTCTCAATTATTTTTGTTTACCTCATAATGTACCCAATATCCTTCCCATAAGCAACCCTCGATCGAGCTCTGGAGATTGGAATCAAAGTACAAGGCTCAGCAAACAAAGTACCTTGGAGATCTCAAGTCTAAGGATACTTAAACGTTTGCTATATTGAGATTATATCACTGACACTAAATAGTTATCAATGTGATTAATTCAAAGATAGGTCATCCAGTGAACTTGTTCTATTAACAAGCATCCATGTGTTAACTTTGATTATCTCAATACTCACGGTTATGAGAACCACCGCTTGATCAAATCAGGAAGTCTAACACATGCTAGTCTTAACGCATTAATGATGTCCTATCTCATTAATACTATGACTAGGGACTATTTAAGTACCAACACCATCCAGTGTAGTAGGAATCTCATATCATGATCTCTATCATGATATCCTTAACACAATATTGTACTAGGGACTTTATGGAACAGTTATATTACTTAAAGTAAACAAAAGAAACTGTAAGATAAATAATGCCTTTTATTAAAACAAAAGGTGTCATATACAATGTACAAGTAATTGCCTCTAGGGCACAACACTAACAAACTCTCACTTGCACTAGAGCCAATCATTCATGTATCTAATACCGAATGACTCAACATGACAATCATGTTTCTTTTGGGATAGTGCTTTCGTAAGCGGGTCAGCTATGTTCTTATCTGTGTGAACTCTCTCTATCTTTACATCATTACTATCTATGATCTCCTGGATCAGATGATAGCATCGCAGTACGTGTTTGGATCGTTGGTGACACCATGGATCCTTTGCTTGTGCAATGGCTCCATTGTTGTCATAATACAAGGTTATTGGACCAACAACACTAGAAACCACACCCAGTTCCGTCACGAACTTCTTGATCCAAACAGCCTCCTTAGCTGCTTCAAAAGCAGCTATGTACTCAACTTTTGTCGTAGAGTCGGCAATAGTCTCTTGTTTGAAACTTTTCCAACTTATTGCTTCTTCACATAACGTAAACATGTAGCCGGATTGTAATTTGAAATCATCTTTTTCAGATTGAAAACTGGCATCAGTATACCCGTTAATTTTCAAATCACCTTCTCCATATACTAAGAACATATCTTTAGTCCTTCATAAGTACTTAAGGATGTTCTTTACAGCCACCCAATGACCCTCACCAGGGTCAGATTGGTATCTGCTTGTCAAACTGAAAGCACAAGATACATCGAGCATAGTACATATCATAGCATACATGATAGATCCAACTGCCGAAGTATATATAATCTTACTCATGTGATCCCTTTCAACTTGTGTCTTGGGAGACATCGACTTTGAAAGGCTTACACCATGCGACATGGGTAAGAATCTCTTTTTGGATTGATCTATACTAAACCTCTTTAGCACTTTATCTATATATGTAGACTGCAAAAGACCTAGTAACCTTTTGGATTTATCTCTAGAGATCCTTATTCTGAGAATATAGGTTACTTCTCCAAGGTCTTTCATGGAGAATTGTTTGGACAACCAAACTTTAACCGTTTGCAGGACAGGTATATCGTTTCCTGTTAGCAATATGTCATCTATATAAAGCAGTAAGAACATGATTGAACTCCCACTAACCTTCTTGTATACACAAGGCTCATCCATGTTTTGAATGAAACTAAACTCTTTAATTGTTTCATCAAAACGGATGTTCCAACTCCTAGAAGTTTGCTTAAGTCCATAAATAGACCTTTAAAGCTTGCACACCTTTGTGATATCATTGGATGTGAAACCCTCAGATTGTATCATATACACTTCCTCAGTCAGATTTCCATTTTGGAAAGCTGTTTTCACATCCATTTGCCAAATCTCATAACTATAATAAGCAGCAATAGCTAGGAGTATCCTGGTGGATTTCAACATGGCTATTGGTGAGAAGGTTTCATCATAGTCAATACCATGTTGTTGATGATAACCATTTGCCAGTAATCGTGCTTTATAGGTAACTAAGTTACTATCCATGTTAGTTTTCTTCTTGAAAACCTACTTGCACTCAATAAATTTAATTCCTTTGGGTGGATTAACCAAAGACCATACTTAGTTGTTGTGCATGGAATCCATCTCTGACTTTATGGCCTCAAGCCATTTTTCAGATTCTGAACTATTCAAAACATCCTTGTAGGTAGTAGGCTCATCTTCATCTATGAGCAATACGTCATTGCGGTCACTAATGAGAAATCCATATCTCTCAGGTGCCACACGTATCCTACTAGATCTACGAAGTTCTTGTGTATTAGAAGATTCATCTATTCTCTCAATAGATATGGGATTAGATGGTTGATCCTCATTTGTTTGATCTTCATGAATTTCACTAAGTTCAATCTTACTCACATTATCCCATTTGAGCATGTGCTCCTTTTCTAAGAAGATGGCATGCTTCGAAACAAACAATTTATTTTCGGATGGTAGGTAGAAGTAATATCCGAAAGATTCTTTCAGATATCCCACAAACAAACACTTGTCAGACTTACTATCAAGTTTGTCTAACTGTGGCCTTTTGACAAAGGCAAGACAACCCCATACTCGCAAGTGAGATAACTTGGGTCTCTTACAAAAGAACATCTCAAATTGGGTAGTATCAACCAATTTTGTCGGAACTCTGTTTAGTATATAAACATAAGTTTTTAGTGCATTCCCCCAAAACGATTTTGGTAGGTCTGGAAAAGCCATCATTGTCCGTACCATGTCTAGAAGGTTTCGATTCCTTCTCTCAAATACACCGTTATGTTGAGGTGTATGTGGTGGAGTCCATTGAGATAATATCCCATTATCTCTAAGATAACTCAGAAACCCTTGGCTCAAGTATTCTCCTCCTCGATCAGATCTTAGAGTCTTAATACATTAGCTAAGTTGTCTCTCTATTTCATTCTTGAAGTCTTTGAACCTTTCAAAGGCCTCAGATTTGTATTTCATTAAATACACATACCCGTATCGTGAGAAGTCATCGATAAAGGTTTTGAAATAGTTGTAACCTCCTCTTGCTTGTATTGACTTTGGGCCACATACATCAGAATGTATGAGTTCTAATAACTTTTTGGCCCGTTCTCCTTTTCCTTAAAAGGAGTTTTAGTCATTTTATCTAGTAAACAAGACTCACATGTGCCATATGATTCATAATCAAATGACCCTAAGTCACTGATGTGTCTAGACTTAGGTATAACAATCATATAAAACTAAGCACATTCTCAATCAAGTTCAAATTAAAACATTAAACCCAAATCACATATATGAGCAAGCGTACTCATCATTAATTGAGCATAGGGTTAAAACCAGTGTCGATCCTCAAGGAACAAGTAGACATTAATTACCCTTCTTTCATTATTTAACCGACTCGATAAACTAAAAAATAAATAAAAAATAAAATTACAAAGAACATAAAAATATGTATGTGTCAAGGATGTAGATTTATGTAACTCAAGCCACTGTTTAGACAAACATGATCTTAAAGAACTTAACCATTGTTATAACCAATCATTCTCTTGGCACCATGAAGGATGAAGGTAGACTCACTTTGATGGTCAATCCATTAAATCACTATTTTCTAGATAAATTTGAATCACTTGGTCCATCTCAACTAATTCATCCAAAAGACGCATTAAACACAATCCTTATTTAAATTCCCTTGGTCTCGACAAATTTAGAACATGAAATTAATCAATGAACCCTTGGTCTCGGCAAATTTAGAACATGAAATTAATCAATGAACCCTTAGTCTCGGAAGACATCAATTAACCTTCAATTACCAATTCTTAAACAATCATCCCTTTTTGGTCCAGCAAGTTAATTGCCAACAGAATATGAAATTAAAAAATCGAAACACCCATCAACCCCTTTTAGTCCAGCAATCAACTAACTAATCTCGTAATAAGCATAAGTAATTGAATACCAAGAATAATAACCAATTAATCAAAAGATCAAATTACTCTAGAAATCATGAATATCTAAAACAATGTTGAATTACAATAAAATAATTAACATATCATTGTTCAAGAAAAAGAAAACAAAGTAAAAGAAAGAACTCATAAACAAGCCTCCTCCTTCCTCCTTTGAAGACCTTCTTGTACAACCCTCTTGAACTTGAAGAATTCCTCCTTTGACTGAGTGATTTTCTATGGTGATCAATAAATTCCCCAATTTTTCCTTGTGTTTTCCATCTATTATTAGGCTTAAGAGGTGCCTAAACTCGTAGGTTCCAAGTTCTTGGCCGAGTAGAAGTTGGGAACTGCTAAAACTCTTTAGATTTCCAAAAATGCGTAGAAAGATCGCAGTACCACCTCAAGGACAGACCACAGCCGGCGCCACCTTGGTCCTTCGGAGCCAGCGCCACCTGTGTTCTGTTTCTCCACTTGTCCGTCAATTTTTCTCCGAATTGTGCGCATATGTTCCAGAATGCACCTGGCGCAAGTTCCAGCGTTACAACCGGCGCCGCCTCTGCTCTGTTTTGCAACGGTTTTGCTTTGTTTTATCCAAAATCCTAAGATAATGACCAAAATACCTTTCCAATGGTAAAATTTCAAATATAAAATAATATGACTAGTTATTTCATAAAATGGATTACACAAGAGCCTCAAATAACTAAGCAAAGTATAACTAATTTAGCCCTTATCACATTCCCCCACACTTAACTCTTTGCTTGTCCTCAAGCAAAGTATCAAGAACAAGTAGGAGAAACACAAGGTTTTAATCATTCAATCAATTCCAAAACCATATCTTCAATGCTTTCTTTATTTATGAACATAAAACATATGATACTAAATCTTTCACAGCTAATGCAAAACTTGTGTAGTGATAAATGACTTAGTAGAACCATCTCAATAGTTTACAATATTCTCAAACCATTGGAAAGAAGTCAGTATAAAAAGAGTATGCATTCCATATGCTTACTTTTCATACACTCTCTCCACTAATCCAAAACATATCATGATTCTACTTAGATCAAGTAGGACTTTTAAGCTTGTAATGTAAGGCTAAAGGTTTGTAATATGGCTTAGCAAACGAAGGAACATCAAAAGTCAAAGAAAATTGAGAGTAAGCAAGAAAAGGGTAACCAAAATAAACCTATAATTCCCAACTCTTCTTGCTCTCCTATTCCAAGAATCAATCAAACCATAACATTATATAACAACCCTTATGCATTTCAAGCAAATCCTGCATTGTTCTTCTTTTTTTTTTCTTTTTCACCTCTTCTTATCATCAACTTTTTTCCTCACAAGATCACTCAAGTTTTCGGCAATAATGTCAACTGTTTTATATGAACTTACTTTTACAGTTCACTCACCATCCCATTTGTGATCTTTTTCCTCTTATTTTGTTTTTCCAATGCTTTTTCGATTCTCTCTTCTTTTACTCCTCTTTTGTTTTCACTGCTACTGTTCTTTTCTTTTTCACTCACTTTTCTTTCTAGCAACTTGTTGTTTCCTCTTTTCACTTCCTCTCGTTTCTTTTCTTCTTTCTCATCTTTTGCAGCTCAACATTCTTTTCTTTCTCAATTTTTTTCAACTTCTTCCTTCCATTCCACTTCTTTTCTTTTCCTAGCTCCACTTGTAATTGATCCATGACTGAAAGTAACAAGCCATGACCTCTATCCCTACAATTTTTCCAACATACATATACCTTTATTCTTCAAGAGCAAAAAGATTTGGAAATTATACAAACTCTCAGCACAAGTAATGGACAAAATATCATGACAGGTTTTAAAGAAAGAAATCACTAGTTTAGGCTCAAAATAGGCACTAGGGATAATATAACAATAGGTAGCCTTGAAAAGCTCAAACTATCCAAAGAAGGCCTATTATCGTCATCCTTAAATTAAATCATGAATGTCTTTCTTATTTCGCCTCGAGAGGTATTCAAGTAAGTTCTAGAATGCTCCATGAATTTTAGAGACAAACAAGTTTAAGAATAATGCAAAGCGTTTTATCAAGAACTACTTTGTCCAAGTGAGTGGAAAAATTCATGCATAAGCCATAAATGATTTAGAGCATATGCTCTATAATCCATCATAAAGACATGCACTAAAAAAAAAAAAAATACAGCTTGAAATCTCCGAAAAATTAGAAACTGGTGAGAAATTTTGAAAAAAATGCCGCTCCCAAGAATATGTATACAAGAATTGTCAATCAAACCACTCCCCTACACTTAAACTGGACATTGTCCTCAATGGCCAAATAAATATAACAAAAACAACCAATACCATGGGACCAAACAAAATAAAGGAGAAGAGATAGGAAAAATAAACTTCCATTCATTGTGGCGTACAAGAGCTGAATACATGAAGAGGGAGGCAGCATCAAAGTACCTAAAAAATACAAAAGAAAATCCCAAAGTATAACAACTAGAAAAGAAAATAAAGCAAAGATAAACGAAATAGAAATACAACAAAAGGAAAGCTAAACTAAGTAAAACAAAATCATGAAAAGAGAAAAGAAACAAAAATAAAAGTGAGCAAGAACGCATCATCAATCCTCCACAGCATTATCATCCTCATCCTCCTCCGTATCAGCAAGTGTAGAGGGGCCGACACCATCATGTGGCCTAGAAGGCTGCTGCCTCAACTCAGTCAACTGCTGCTCTATGGTAGCTTGCTGTCGTGCCATATCATCCATAGTACCCTGCAAGCGTAGGAGCACCTCTATTTGCTGGTCGAGGCACCCCAGTACGGTGGTCTCAAAGTTAATCTGGGAGTGGGACTGAGAATGGCCAGTTCTAGCACGTGCTAGTGGTGGTGGTGGTTGCTCCTCATCCACTGTAGGTGGCCTCCTTCCCGACCGAGATGTTGTACCTCGAAGGGAGTGAGCCATTTCTTCAACTCCGGGATGTATTTGTATCTGCAACTTATAAGAGTGTGCTCAGTGGTAGCCTCCACAAGTTCTCCCTCAAGACTCACCCCAATGTCCTTTAGAATCTTCATTATAACCAAGGGAAAAACAAAGGCTTTTGTGGAGAGACGGTGATGAACAACCTCCCTACTAGAGTGGATGATCAAAGGAGCAAGAGGGATAGGTAATATGTTCATCATCTGGTGCAGAATATAAGTGTCAATAAGCCTAGTTTCATTGAAACCACTAGCACGGGGAACAACATTAAACCCAAACATGTACACCAGTGCGCGAAAGTTGGGTACCAAGCCATTGTTGGAACAGAAACTGTTCGCTTGGAAGGCATTATGCTTATATAAGCGTAGGGTTGCTCGCGTCCCCCTAACATCCCAATTCGGGTCTAAAAGAATCTTTTGATTATTCACATCAATCCCTTGCCAAGTATTATCGTCAAAAACCTGGAAGAGGTGAGATAATTGTTTTGAGTGATAACAATAGGAACTCCTTTCACTCTTGTTTCAATATGCGGGAGATGTTTATTACCCTTATCCGTCATATTAGTAGAGAATTCCTTGACAAGCACGGGGCAAAACTTCCCTTTCAATTACACTATGGGTCGCCAACCTAGTCGTCTAAATATCATTCCTAATTTAAGTGCTCGATCTAAGGTGGGGAGAAAGTACGCTCAACAATAATCTTGTTTGAAGCTCTCCTACTATACCATTCCTCACAAGAGGCATCGACAAATTCAGTAGGTCTAAGAGATAAGGGATCAGCAGATGATGGAACTGAGGACGAGAAAGTTCTCGCCCTTTTAGATGGTTGACTTCTTGCTCTAAACATGGTCACAAAAGGAATGGAATACTAAGAAGAGAGCACAGGTATGCTCAATCACTAAAGAGAGTATAGCTACCCCTACATAGATATATCTCAAATTTCACACAACCCTTAACCAATCTCATAATCCATAAACCACAACTCCTTCAATGTATATCAACTCCAACACCCAATTCAATCAACCACTTTCACCCAATACAACACAACTTGCATAATGCATGTACAAGTCCATTGTAAAGCATAACTTGTGTTGATATCCTCAAAGCATACTAGTAAACATGATCATGTGAATGAAGGCAATAGTATTATGTGATCAATAATACAGTTTCAATATATTCAAGTGTTATTAATAACCATAATTTTAGCTCGAGCTATTTGAATTCTTGAATGATAACAAGCATGAATCAAGTACTGCAGGTTCAATAACTCCTAAGGTAATCCAATGAATGAAACTCATGTAGGAATGCACACTCATAGAATATATAATTCCCAAATTTTAGCCAAAACCGTCCCTATAATTAGAAAAAATCAATTCCTTCAATTTAACCATATGACTTAAATAAAAATCATACCTTTAGGCTCTTATATGCATGGGCAAGCAAAAGATGCAAGCTTTTTGCGAGAATCTACTCCCTTTGCTTGTGGATTGAATATGCTATTGTTGTGAAAAATCAAAACTTTTGATGTGTTTGATCCGTAGAATCAATAAAAAAGAAGGTAAAAGATGTTATGGAGGTGTTTAGAAGTTGAAAATTCAAACTTTGGGCACTGATGGATATGAAGCCGACGCGGGCTTGAGAAGATTTGCGAGGGAGAAGGGAGGTTTTGAAGAAAAAGTGGCCAAAATGGCCCTTTAATTATGTTCCTCCCGACAGGAACCGGCGCCGGCTCTGTTCTGTCTAGTTCAAATTTTTTTTTTTGAAAATGAAAAAAACACACGGATACTGAATAAAAATACTATAAATTAAAAATTGTTCTTAACATAAAATTAAAAGTAAAGAAAAGAGAAAAGAACTGCTTCAAGGTTTTCCACGGTTGTGATCCCGTGGATTTTCTTCCGTATTCCCTGGTAGTGTTCCTACTTGACGATCCCCCATGAGTTTAGCTAGTTGACCAATCTGGTTTTCTAAATTGTGCATGGAAGCCTCTAGGTTCCTTGTTGTCGCATCAACTCCTTGGAACTTAGTCTCCGTAGTACTAACTAATTGGCCAATCAATTCTTCCACTGGTGGTTTTTCAGGTGCTACCGTGTTGTTTATGGAGTTTGGATTCCTTTGGTTACCTCCAAAATTGAAAGAACTTTGCCTAGGTGGATTCCCATTACTCCAAGAGAAATTAGGGTGATTTCTCCAGCCAGGATTATAGGTAGAGTTGTATAGATTGTTACCTGGTCGGACATTACCTGCGAAGGCCGCTTGTTCTGCAGCTTCTTGGATTGACCCCATCTTTTGTCATTCATTATTGGGGTGCCCTTCTTCACAGAAATCGCAGTTGACATTTAACACTTAGTCTTGAGGCATCACCAACTGCTCCATCTTTTGAGTTAAGGCATCTACCTTAGCCTCTAATACTGCCACGGCATCCACTTTATGTACTCCTTGCATACGAGCCTTTGACTTTGCACTTCCCCAAGAATAGTTATTAGAAGCTAAATTTTCAATAAGCTCAAATACCTGTTCCGGGGTCTTATGGTTGATGGAACCCCCTGCAAAAGAGTCCACCACTTGCCTTGTTGCAAACGTGAGGCCATTCAAGAAGATAAGCATTTGCATCCCCAGCTCGAATCCGTGGTGTGGGCATTTTCTTAACATTTCCTTAGATCTCTCCCAACTCTCATATAAGGGCTCAGAATCTAGTTGTTGGAAGGCGAAGATTTCATTCCTAAGCTTGGCTGTCTTAGATGGAGGGAAATATTTGGCCAAAAATTTTTCAGCTAAGGCATTACAAGTTGTGATGGAACCTGTAAGTAAAGACTTTAACCACGATTTAGCTCTATCTTTCAAGGAAAAGGGAAAAAGTTGTAATTTAATGGCATCCTCAGAAACACCATTCATCTTGAAGGTTTCACAAATCTTAAGAAAACTGGCTAAGTGAGCATTGGGATCCTCTTCCGGTAACCCGTCAAATTGCACCATATTCTGCACCTTTTAAATAATGTTGGGCTTTATTTCAAAATTGTTGGCATCTACCCTAGGTCTAGTGATACTCAAGCCTGTGTCCGAGATTGCGGGTTTCACAAAGTCGTCCATAACTCTCCTATCATTCCCAACATTGTTCTATTGAGCACTATCCATCTCGACAATCAAATTCCTTCGAATTGTTTGGCAAATTTTTGATAACGTCCTCTTGATTTCAGGGTCAAAACCGGCTATCTCGTCATTGGATTTTCGAGTCATGTACCAAGGGTAATACTTAAGAAAACAAGAAGCAAGTTTAGAGATATAATTAATGGTTAAAACAACACAAATACAAGGTTACAAAGTTAGTAATTCAAACTCAGTCTAATAGAGTTTTTAAGTTAGGTTAGGTTACAAGGTTACACAAGAATACACGAAATACAAAAGATAGCACAATTTTGCAGAAAGAACTAATAAATATATTTACCTATTGACATATTTACATATTTACATGGTTAAATCAACAAAATTTGAGTTTTCATGCTATTGTTCCCCGACAAGGGCGCCAAAAACTTGATGTGTCCAGACTTGGGTATAAAAATCAGACAAAACTAAGCACATTCCCAATCAAGTTCAAATTAAAACATTAAACCTAAATCACACATATGAGCAAGCGTACTCATCATTAACTGAGCATAGGGTTAAAACGAGTGTCGACCCTCAAGGAACAAGTAGACATTAATTACCCTTCTTTCATTGTTTAACCGACTCAATAAAGTGAAAAATAAATAAAAAGGAAAATTAAAAAGAAAATAAAAATATGTATGTGTCAAGGATGTAGATTTATGTAACTCAAGCCATTGTTTAGACAAACATGATCTTAAAGAACTTAACCATTATCATAACCAATCATTCTCTTGGCACCATGAAGGATGAAGGTAGACTCACTTTGATGGTCAATCCATGAAATCACTATTTTCTAGATAAATTAGAATCATTTGGTCCGTCTCAACTAATTCATCCAAAAGACATATTAAACATAATCCTTAATTAAATTCCCTTGGTCTCGGCAAATTTAGAACATGAAATCAATTAATGAACCCTTGGTCTCGGAAGACATCAATTAACCTTCAATTACCAGTTCTTAAACAATCAACCCCTTTTGGTCCATCAAGTCAATTGCCAATAGAATATGAAATTAATAAATCTAAACACCCATCAACCCCCTTTGGTCCAGCAAGTCGATGGATATAATCAACTAACTAATCTCGTAATAAGCATAATAATTGAATATCAAGAATAATAACCAATTAATCAAAAGATCAAATAACTCTAGAAATAATGAATATCTAAAATAATGTTGAATTACAATAAAACAATTAACATATCATTGTTCAAGAAAAAATAAAACAAAGTAAAAGAAATAACTTATAGACAAGCCTCCTTCTTCTTCATTAGAAGACCTTCTTGTACAACTCCCATTGAACTTGAAGAATTCCTCCTTGGACCGAGTGATTTTCTATGGTGATCAATGAATTTCCCCATTTTTCCTTGTGTTTTCCATCTATTTATAGGCTTAAGAGGTGCCTAAACTCGTAGGTACCAAGTTCTTAGCCGAGTAGAAGTTGGGAACTGTAAAAACTCTTCAGATTTCCAAAAACGCGTAGAAAGATCGCAGCACCACCTCAGGGACAAACCACAGCCAGCGCTGCCTTGGTCCCTAAATTAATTTCTTTGAGCCATAAAAGAAATTAATATAGTTAACCCTATATGTTCATGTTTGATTTAAGTAGAAGGTCTTACCTCCTCGCCTTGTTTTGGTTGCCATCTCCAGAATGGAATAATTCTACTCCTATCTAACCTATGTAAACTAATTACATAATTTCCTAAAGAGAGAAAACCTCGAGTTACATTTGAGGAGAGTTAGATGAAAAGAGAATTACACAAGAATTCTAGAGAAGGCAGGACACGCATGCCCTATTTTATAAAACCAAAACTCTAAAATGCATGAACAGATATAATTGGCTTTTGTCCATAACCATCCACCATGCCATTGACTATGCTTAAACAAAATAAATATATACTTTTATCATTCCAAAATCACTATTTTGGAAAGACAAAATAGAATTCTAAAATCACCATTTTAGAAAGATACACTAATTTTAGATTTTCAAAATCATTATTTTGAAAAAAAAAATTTGTTTGTCTCAAAACTAATTTTGAGAAAATACTTTTAGGTCCCGTTTCTCATCAAATGAGATTTTCCCTTCCAAAATTCTGTTCCGATTTTTTTTTTAAAAAAAATACCTGGTGGTTGCAAACAGTGCAGAACTGGCACTGGTTTGGAAGCCGGCACCGGCTCTGTTCTGGTTTTCAAAAAAAATTTCTCTTCCAAAAATGATTTTCGGACATCACGAGCACAATGGAACCGGTGCCGGCGCCGATTGTGTTATGCAACAATGGTGGCAATTTTTCAAAAACTTCCAGAAACAATTTCTGGTGCTTTCTTCTTCTACAAATTTTCAGTGAGAACAATTCTCAATTGTATTTTCTATCTTGAAGCTATAAACAACAACCAATTTGTTAATTTAAACAAAATCAAAATGAAAAATTAAGATGAAACAGAGGACAACATCCATGTTGCAGAAAAACTATTTTTCTGCAAAAATTTTCAGCACAAAAGAAAGCATCTTTTCGAAATATGTTGTGACTCTTACACAATTATATTGTGCTATGGACCCAACCTATAAAGATCAAAACAATTTCGAATCGAGTGAAAACGATTTACATAGCAAACAAAGACAAACATGAAAACAGTTTTTCATGCCAAAACAATGTCTGTAGACCACACATAGCATGTCTCTGATACCACTGTTGGATATCTCAGGCTCGTATCATATACAGCGTGTGAAACCCCAGCTAAAACCAACCTTAGAGTAAGGGAATCGGGATGCATATCATATTTTCTTGCATGCATAAATATATTTTTGTATGATTTTATGTGCTTGATATGTGATTTGTAGACTAGATGGCTTAATAGTGTTTATTGAGTAAGAAGGGCAAAATTGTAATTTTTGCTTGAGGTGAAAATAAGGAGATAGCTTGAGGATTAAATAGGAAAAATATTTGGGAGAGAAAATAAGAACAATAGTAGTTGTGGTTTACTGGTTAGAGCTTTGGAATTAATTCTTAAGGTCTTGGGTTCAAATTCCATCACTGGAGTTTTAGCATGATTAAATTTTATTTTTGTGTAGGAAGGCTATATTTTGTCCCTTGCATGCTTTAGGGAAGAGTAGGAGTGTTGTCCTAGGAGAGACATGATAAGGATGTCCTAATCCTACTCTTGCGTCCTACAAAAATTTCTAAGAGGGTCCATACCCTTCTTGATCCTTAGCTTTCCTTACTTCTCTATTCATTATGTTGTTCAATTCATCTAAGCCAATTCTATTTCTAGAAAATTCCAGCAAAGTTCGAGGCTTTGAAGGTTCGACAATGTCTAAGTGTGAGACATCTTGTTGGCCGAAAATGGGGAGGAGTTGTGGAACGTTTCCAAGAGAATTAATCTCCATGGTTGAACCTTCAAACTCCATCCTAAGTGTGTTCATCTTCTTCATGTAGTAATCTGGAATTTTTCTAGCTTCTTGTTCAGTCCAAGTGTTAAAAATTTCAGCCACCTTTTCCTCCCAAATGCTGCTAGAAAAATGGCCATTTCACTTAGCTTGAGGACTGAACATTCTAGCCAAAACCGAGTTGCTCAAAAAACTGTGCAAACCCTAAAATTTTTTGGACAATTTTCGCAGCATTGGTGAGCCAAAACCAAGCTGTTTCTTCTGGTTTTTCACCCAGCAACTCAACCACATTTTTCCTCCATAAAGAAGGCTGGAAACCAGCCTTAAAGGACCCTCCAATGGCCCTTCAAATCTTCTGCAAAACTAACTAGAAAATGGCAACAAAATCTGCCCAGAAATTTCTAGCAAACTTGCGAAAATCTGTTCAGGATTTTTCAGCTTTGCTTCTTCTTTAGCCTTGTCCAAAACTTTCACCATTTTTCTATACAAACTCCCCTTGAATAGCCATAACTGAGCTTCATCATCTTCCCCAGTATTCTGCTTGAAAACCAGTCCCATGGCTGTCTTAAAATATCTTCATCAATCACTCCAATCAAGCCATTGATTGAAGACCAAAATTCCAGCAAACATATTCAGTAAACTACCATAAATCAACCCTCCAACAACCAGAAAATCCCTTCACCATTGTCCACCATATTTCGGCCACCCTAAAGCTCCATCAAACAGCACTCATCTTAGCAGAATTCCAGTAAGCCAGTCGGCCATAGTAGATTTCCAAAAGCTCACCATCAACCAAGATCTTCCTACCATATTTGTTTCCAAAATTGATTCCCTAAATTATTCTCTTTTGAATTTCAAACAACCAGTTTTCCTTTTCCTCTCAAATTTGAAAATCCAATTACCAAAAACCATTCAAACAATTCAACCACCCTATTCCCACAGAATTTTAGCCAGCTTCATCCAAATTCTCTCCATTCTCTCCAACCTTCAAGAACACCAAAAACACCTGCTAGCATCCTCACGCCTAAGACCACTCCAAACCTCTCAAATCTTCTCCAAAAACTCCAGATCACAGCTACTCAACCCCTTGAAACCACTTCTGCAATTTTTAACATCAAATACCGAAATCCAAGTCTCTCTTTTGGATCAAAAACTAGAATTTTCTTAAAGGCTCAAGAACACCTTCAAGGTAAGCATGATCAATTATCTCCATCTTCACTCATCTTCAACTCTTAATGAATATATATATATATATATATATATATACACACACACACTAATAAACTCTTTCTCTCTCTCTCTCTCTCTCTCTCTCTCTCTCTCTCTCTCTCTCTCTCGGCCGAATGGTAACTTCAACCATGGCCATGTTTCCTTCTTCCTCCTTGGACGAACTAAGCTGTCCATGCAAGAAGATTCTTTCGAAACTCCTTCAAGGTCATCATCTTTCAAGTAAGCCTTTTCAACCTTCTCTTTAAATTCTAGATTCATGTCTCTAGGATGATATTGGAATAGGATGGATTATGATTAGGGTTTGAGCATGTGATGTTGTGTTGGAGGTGAGATTAAAGCATGAATAAATGTATTTGTATGATGGAGATGAGATTGATGCATGAGATGGTTTATCTTGGTTGATTGTATGGCGTTTTTAGGGTTTGTTGCACGTCTTCATACGATGAGTAGTATGAATGATCAAGCATATTAGAGATTATGTCACCTTTAGTGAATAGGGTTTTGTGATTTTGTATGATTGTTAAAGCCATGAATATGTTTATGTTAGTAGAGTTTGGATCATGTCTTGGTAGATTTGGATCTATGTTTTATTCATGATTTGGATGTTTTGTTGATTGATATAGAGTGTATGTTTATGATTATGGATACCAATAAGAAATATGATCATGAACTTGTTGTCCCTAAGCTAATTTTATTTCATTAATAAAATGATTAAAACCATAATTTCTTCTAGTGATTTCGAAAACCATAGGGAAATGTGGATTTGGTCTATTATATAAAATAATGATATTTTAGTCAAATAAATAATGGCTTTTATTAAAGAAATAAAATATATACATTTTATATAAAATAAAATATATAGAAAATAATAATATCGAATAAATCTTTTTTATATAAATATTCATAATAGGTAAAATATTAATTTTATAATATTATATTCATAAATACTATTAAAATTTATTTATTGTCTTCCAATCAAAACCCATTAAAATTTACTTACAACTAATTTTAGTTACCAATTATTTTCCAACAACTAATTATTAATGGATTAGTATTTTAAATAATTCCATCTAGGTCCTAGGACCCTTCATCAAATAAACCCTAATTTATTTATAGTAAGATTTAAACCTTCAACTTATTAGTACCCATTTCCCAAACTCTAGTTATTTTAATATCAAGCTGGATTTATTTCATAAACTCTTTTATTTATTATCTAGCCTTAAAACTTGGGACACTAGGGTCATGGTTCCAGTAAGTTGAGCTAGGATTATTTGTGAAAGTGAATTTTGGCTTGAGTTTAATTATGGCTCATGTTTAACCCAGGCGGGGTTAGGTCAGCTATTGGAGACCTTTATTTTGAGCAAGGATTAGGTAAGCTCCTGCATAAAACTTGTTTGATGCAAAATGGTTATTATGGCAAGCTAAGTGTGGAGTGCGAGGACACTCACTTCTGTAAAGGCAATTGAGGGTTGTCTCCTATCTCATTTCAATCAAACAAATTATTTGAAAATCAATAAGCAATTTTACTCAAATTCTAAACTCTTTCTAAAACCAGCTTTGTCCCAAACTTTGGAAATCCTTAATTGCCATTTTCAAGTGGAGCTATGATTTATTCATTTTACCCCAAGTAAGATAAATTACGTTGAGTACTCAATAAGGGTGGACTGTTAGGACTAGTCTTTGAGGGGTTATGGTAAGTTTCTTAGTAGGTGGCCAACTCTGAAGGGTATGTCCTTCCAAGATAAGATGTCAGTTCAGTTGGTCGTGCTGGTCCAAGTTAGCAGTTTTCAGTCAAGTGGACTGTATGTTGCCAGAATGGACAACCAGTTTTGTTTGGGTGTAGAGATGGAGGAGTATCTCACCCGGTAGGCCGATCACCTACTTTTTGTCATTCTGCACAAAGTGTGGCATTCTGATTGTTGTATGGTTACGGGGCCCAACGTGTGATAACCTATAACCACCCTTTTGAGTGGTTGAGTTTATTGTACATGTATGGTTGGAAAAGCCAAAACACCACTCTTGATTTTGACTATTGTTTATTACTTGCCAGTATTTCTCTTATGAAGTTCTTACACTTTGCATTCACGAACTGTTTTCACTAAACACTCAAAGCACACACGGACTTACTGAGATTTTTATCTCATCACCCTTTTTACCATGATTTTAGGTCGATCCTGCTGTGGGGATGAATAGCTAGTTGTAGCCTGCCTTGGAAGATATTCTGATATTTATTTTGTGTAATGCTTTGGGAGTTGAGAGTGAATACTTTTTTATTTTGGATTTATTCATGAATTTTTGGGTTGTAATAAGTTTTAAATTTTAAAGTATTGCTTTATTTTTGTTGTGTGTCCTAGTTATAAAGACCCTTTGTCCTTTAGACGCGGCGATATCCTCGGCCCTGTCGGGCCTAGGTAATGGGGTGTTACAAGTGGTATCAGAGCCTAGGTTTAGGCCAATATTCTATTTATATATTCTATTTATTTAAGTTCACATCCTTATCTAATCTACCTTGCTTATCTATAGGATGGTTAGAATGCTTAGAACCGTGAGGAAAGGGCAGCAATGGCATCCTCCTATCCCTATTTACCCAAAAGACCGTCTAGTACCTCAGCCTGCTCCTTAGCCAATTATTTCGTTGGAAGATAGCAGTGATGAAGAGGTTCCGATCCATGAGCCACCCCCAATCCCAGTGATAGACATAAGTTCTGACAGTGAAGATGAGGTGATAGCCATGGAGCATGTTCCCTACCCTCCTAATCCTATAGTGGATTTATCAGTAGATAGCGATGACCCGAGAGAAATAGATTATGAATCTCCACCTAAGCCTTCCTTCATTCCTCCTCCCAGCCGAGTTGAGCCCGAGGAGAGTTCTAGGCAACCCGGGAAGGAGCCAATAGAGGGGTTTGCCAGTGGAGTTGGGGTATACTTCTCTAAAAACTCTGGGGGATGGTTGTATGAGACTGATTTTGAGGATTCTGATGAAGACTAGAGGGATGAGAGTTATTTTGATCTGGATGTCTATTTATTATTTTTCTTAAATTTTTATGTTAAGGAATTTTATTTATGTTTTCTGTTAAAATTTTGAATTTATGCAAATCAAGATTTGAAAGGGAATTTATGAGCAATTCTTTAGACAAAAACTGGCATCTGATTTCCTTTTACTTATATCTGACTGTAAATGCATGCTCAACTAAAATGATTTAATCCTTGAACACATGCACTTATCACTTTTGGATATGGTTTAGAATGGCACCCAAGCGCCGTGTAGCTTCATCAGGCAGAAAGGTTCTGGAAGCAGATCATATGGCACCAGAAGTCGAGACAGCTCAGATACAATCACCCAACTGGGGTAATGGGAGTGAACCAGAGATGGGAATGGGGTCTGAAGCAACGGTTAATGTGTCAATGGGCCAAGCATTTCGTAAGATTGCAGAGATTCTGCAGACACTGACTAAGCGGAGGAACCCCAAGGGAGAAGATGAGGCGTTAGAACGGTTTCTGAAGTTTCAGCTGCCCGTCTTCTTGGGTGAAGCTGAGCAAGACCAAAAGGTAGAGCAATGGGTCGAACAGATGGAGGATATATTTGCACCACTCCAGTACACCAAGGAGTGGATGGTTAAGTTTGCGCCATTCTGTTTGAGAGGACCAGCTCGGGCATGGTGGCAGTGGGTTCAAGACGACTGGGAAATGGTCGAGCACGAATAGATGTGGTCCAACTTTGTTAAAGCCTTCAGAGCTGAGTACATCTCTCAGTGGATAGTGGAAAAGCGGGAGGACGAATTTCAAAATTTGAAGCAAGGAGGTATGTCAGTGGCCCAGTACGCAGGACAATTCACCCAGCTATCAAAGTACTGCTAGAGATTAGTGGATACCAAGCAGAATAGGATGAGGTAATTCGTCAAGGGGCTAAGGCTGGAATTGAGGAGGGCGTTGGCACCTTCTCCACCAACGACCTATTCGGGGGTAGGGGACGTAGCTACCAGGATAGAGAATGAGGACTGTAGTAGGATGGTGGTAAGGCCTTTTCAACCGCCAAGGCAGCCGCAAGGACACTTCCAAGGGCAGCAATCCAACAAGCGCCCCGCCAACCAACAGTGGTGGAATTGGGGAAAGCAAGCTGGGACAACACTAGTTGGTCCTGCCCAGAACCTTTTGTCATGTCGGCGGTGTGGAAAAAAGGCCACACAGAGAAGAACTGTTCGTCTAAAGGAGGCAAACGGAAATGTTTTCACCGCGGCGACCCGAACCATCTACTGAACACCTGCCCTAAATTACACCGAGTCGGGCAAGGAAATCCAGCTCGGAATCTAGGGCCCAATAGAGCCAACCGCATACGAGCATCCGAGAGTGGAGCACCGAAGTTGCGGGCGAAAGCCAAGGTATTCACTCTCAACAGAGAGGAGGTTGGGACCGATGCAGCAGTAGTGGAAGGTACGTTTACTATCCAAAGAGGTTCCGTTAATGCATTGATAGATCCTAGCTCTACTCATTCCTATTTAAGCAAGATCTGTGCATGTCATTTGGGTTGGGATGGAATGGAGCTACCTTTTACTTTAGTGGTAAGTACATTTCTGGGAAAGATGGTGCAAGCGGATCGGTACGTGCGGAATCGTAAAATTAAGGTGGGGAGAGAAAGCTTGGAGGGAGATTCGATAGTATTGGATATTGAATATTGTGATTTAATATTGGGAATGGATTGGTTAACCAAGCATGGGCCTAGGGTAGACTGTAAGAATGAATCAGTCCAATTCATTAGACCGGGTTGTGATGTGTTGGAATTTAATGGCAAGAAGGTAAATGAATTAAAGTATTTGATAGCGGGAGCTAAGGCCCAGAAATTGCTGAAGTAATGATGTAACATCCCACTACCTAGGCCCGACTAGGCCGGGATGTCGCCCGTCCAAAGGATAAAGGGTCTTTATAACTAGGTCACACAATCAAAATAATAGAATAAAATTAATACTTTAAACTTAAAATTTATTACAAACCAAGAATTCGAAATAAACCCATAAATAAAATTATCCACTCTCAACTCCCAAAGCATTACACAAAATAAATATCAGAAAAATCTTCCAAGACAGGCTACAACTAGCTACTCATCCCCACAGCATTATCGACCTAAAATCATAGTAAAAGGGGCGATGAGATAAAAATCTCAGTAAGTCCGTGTGTGCTTTGAGTGTTCAATTAAAACAGTTCGTAAATGCAAAGTGTAAAACATTCGTAAGAGAAATACTGGCAAGCAATAAACAATAGTCAAAATCAAGAGTGGTGTTTTGGCTTTTACAACCATACATGTTCAATAAATTCAACCGCTCAAAAAGGTGATCATGGGTTACCACATGTTGGGCCCCATAACCAATCAGAATGCCACACTTTGTGCAGACTGACAAAAAGTAGGTGATCGGCCTACCGGGCAAAATACTCCTCCTTCTCTATACCCAAACAAAATCGGTTGTCCATTCCGTCAACACACAATCCACTTAACTAAAACTGTTAGCTTGGACTGGCATGACCTACTGAACTGACATCTTATCTGGGAAGGACTCACCCCTCAGAGGTGGCCACCTACTGAGAGACTTACCCTAACCCATCAAAGACTAGTCCTAGTAGTCCACCCTTATTGAGTACTCAACGTAACTTATCCCACGTGGGAAAAGTGAACAAAATGTAGTTCCACTTGAAAATGGCAATTAAGGATTTCCAAAGTCTTTGTCAAAATCAGTTTTAGAAAGAGTTTCAAGGTCTAAGTAAATCTATTCATCGATTTTTAAATAATTGATTTGACTAAAATGGGAAAGAGGACCATCTTCAATTGCCTTTACGGAAGTAAGTATCCATGCACTCTACATTTGGCTTGCCATAATAAACATTTTGCATCAAACTGGGTTTTATGCAGGAGTTTACCTGATCCTTAGCTTGAGATAAAATAAAGGTCTTCAACA
>JANUWF010000776.1:0-29593 GCA_026120185.1 Voacanga thouarsii | reverse complement strand
AAAAGAATACCATACTAAAGAAATTAAATTAAGGTGTTTTTGTAGGATTTCTTTTTAATTGTAATATTAATGTTCATAAGACTTTCACCTTTATTTTCTTTGTTTTTTTTTTTTTATGAATTTGTGATTTTTATACTGATAATTTGTTCCAATTCACAATAGACTCACATTTTATATGAGAGAAGTGAAGGGTTTCGTTGGTCATTTTACATATATGTTTTCTAATTTTTTAAAGCAAATTTAACTAAAGATTTTTTTTTAAAAAATTGATTTCACTAAATAATATTCCATGCGAAGTGAAAATTTAATATTTAAAGAAGTGTCCTGTCATACATATCTAATTCTCTTTTGGTGCTTTTTATGCGAATTCCTTGATACCTATAAAGTGATGCATATCTCTTCACTTGTATTTATATGAAAATGAATAGAAGAAGTACAGTTTTTACTTCTATGATTTCATTTTTATTGGTCCTAAGTCTAAAGAGAAAAATTCAGAAAACTTTTCAAAGTATGGGTTTTTTGAGAAATATTATTGGTTTGTAAAATATTTTTTTACTAGATTAAAAAAAAATGAGATTGGTATTTATATAATATTTCTTTTTTTCCTCCTCAAACAAAAAAAAATATAAAAAATAAGTAGGAAGAAGAAGAAGAAAAAAAGAAGAGCTTCAAGAAAATACAGAAAGGAAATAAAAGAAAATATTGTAAAGAATTTTTATTCTTGAATTTTTTAAATAAGTTTTTAAATCTTACCATTTTGCAATAAAGTCCCTATTAACAGTTAATTATAAAGTTGACTGTTAAATTTTTAATAGAAGATGAATATTGAAATGTTTTAGTACTTGGAGGTGTATAGTTGAGTATTTTATAAAATACAGGATAAAATTGCAAAAGTGACCAAATTTGAAGAGCATTTTTGCCTTTAACCCAAACATTTATATAGAATATAAATATATTGTAATCTAACAATATATATTGCGTTCATAATTACAGCAGTAATTCTTTACAAAAAATTCTAACCGATAGAGTTATATCACCAACTATGTTATTTGCTGGTTTATGTCATTTTGATTAAGAAAAATATTCAAATAAGAAAGCCAAAAAAGGACCCATGAGATGAACAAAAAGGCCAGAATGGTTTTAAAATTAAATAAAAAATGGCAAAAAGTTGAATAACATTAAGAAGGCTATTAGCAGCCACCCAGGGGGGGGGGGGTAAGGGAATGAAAAATAGCCCTAGTGGAATATATCATGTAGTAATTGTAAAACTTTAAAGCTGAAAATTGAAGCATTGAAATGAACTATTATGAAATTCAAGTTTTGCCCTATAACTTAAAAAAAATTTAAAAATATTCCTCGAATTTTTTAATCATCTAGATCTTACCACTACAAGAAAAATCGAGATTTGCGACGAATTTTTTGCGACGGCTTCAAAACCGTCGCTAATAGCGACCAATTTGCGAGGGCCATGAATTGGAGGTTAATTCTCCCCTCGCAAATCCCTCGCAAATAGCAAGGATTTTGCGTGGCCCTCGCAAAACCCTCGCACCCCCTCGCAAAACCATCGCAATTTGCGAGGGTTTTGTGAGGGCCATGAATTGGGGGTTAATTCTCCTCTCGCAAAACCCTCACAAATTGCGAGGGTTTTGTGAGGGCCAAAAAAGACCCTCGCAAAACCGTTGTTATTTGCGACCCCCAAGTCGTCGCCCTTGCAAAATCGTCGCAAATTGCGACGGTTTTGCAAGGGTCTTTTTGGCCCTCGCAAAACCCTCGCAATTTGCGAGGGGAGAATTAACCCCTAATTCATGGCCCTCGCAAAACCCTCGCAAATAGCGACGGTTTTGCGAGGGCCTTTGCCCTCGCAATTAGCGACGCTCTGTAAAGACCCTCGCAAAACCGTCGCAATTTGCGAGGATTTTGCTACGGTTCAATGTTTTTCGTCGCAAAACGGTCGCAAATTTGCTTCTTTTGGCGAAGTTTGACCAAAAATATTCGTCGCAAAACCGTCACAAATAGCGACGGTTTCCATTTGCAACGGCATTTTTTGCGACGGCCAAAAACTGTCGCAAAAATCGATTTTTCCTGTAGTGTACTCTTTTGTCTACTGACCGATAGTCAACAGATAATTCTATTAATTTTTAAGGTATTTCAATAATTTTATATTTTTAATTAAAAATATTTTATTTTTATTTCTTCTAAAAATAATTTTGTTGCGGTGGTTGCCACTGCAATTCTACTTCCACCGGAATTGCAAAAGAACTCCAACTCTCTAATCTGCAAAATCTGATTAAACAATTAAACATCACCCTAATCAATCCCTACGATTTCGATTACCCTCATCATTGTAATTCCAGAAAGCAAGTGAATTTTCAAATTAAATTGGGGTGCTAGAATCCACAACCTAAAATCCCAAAGTAATATGTACATCTATAATAGATAACAATATTGTTTACAGTTAGGTTTAGTCCCTCCCACTAAAATTAATATGTTTTGCATCTAAATGGAATATTGGTTTTAGTGTGGTTAATATTTTGACCGTTATACACATCATTTGAACATTATATAAGAAGTCCTTATAATGTCTTTGATTTAAGTATAACCCATATATTCATATTTGTTTAATAAAGTTTTCTATCCAATCACATCACCTATAGGGTATTAGTGAATGAATTAAACTTATAAAAAATTGTGCACAATCTATTAACCAATATAGCGTAACCTTCCTATGGAGAGATCATTTAAAATGGTATGAAACAACCATTAATTTTACTAATGGGCTAATAGAAGAGGCCTAAGGTTAATTAAAACTAACTATTTTACAATTAAAATTTTTTAATAAATAAAAAAATTATGCATAACAAAATAGTACCTAGAGCGATGTTAATACAAACTATATGATATATTAACATGAATGATACATAATTAAATCAAAATAATAAAATATAGTAAAACTATAAAATAAAAATAATTTTATGATCAATCTAAATATAAGAAATAATATTAAAAAATTACAACTGAAATATTAATTGGCTAACAAAAGATTCAAACTCTTCAAAAATTCTAAAATATTAATTTGTTAAAGCAAGTCACGAGATCACAAGTTGCTTAGTAGTCCAGTGATTAGCACTCAGGGCTTCAACCATAAAACCATGGATCAATGGCAATCTTCCTCTTTTTTTTTTTTTTTTAATTAAAGGGAATGGTCTGGCTGCTGGCCCAAGTACTCAGGCGCAGCAGGTGCCAGTCCAAGGCCAAGTGTCCCAGACGCAGCTCGATCTGCTTGTACTAGAGCAAGCCCAGGCCCGAGGCCACTGGCCCAATGCCAACTCGGCCCAGCGGCTTCTTGACCTTCTGGCCACAGATGACCAAGCTGTTACTCCAGCAGGCCTCTAGATCTACTAGCCCAGTAGTGGACCAACCCAATAACAGAAGACAAACACGCAGTGGCACCAAAAAGCACAATGACACAGGAGACAGAGATGCGGTCTCGATCTTGCACATGTAACAACAATTCTTCTTCTTCTTCGTGCTCCAGTAATATATACAGTTTTTTTTAACTAATAATAATAATAATAATAATAATAATAATAATAATAATAATAATAATAATAATAATAATAATAATTCAAAAGGGAAATTTGGAGACGAAATTCAACCTCTTTTGTTACAAAACTCAATAATAGTTATACATATTTACCGAATAAAAATTTATAGCCAAAAAATTATTTTTAATTAATCAAACTATTCACCATAAATATTAATGCAATATTCCTACACTGCTAAACTAATATATGTATAAAAGATTTAATCTTAACATATAAACATATATCAAATCAAAGCCTCTGAGACCAATTGCTAGAAATATGACCGATATATTTACGTGTCAATTAGATTAAATCTTATAAATACGCAAGAAACTAATCGTACATTCGTAGATATCACTACAGGGAAATTTGCAATTTGCGACGGCCAAAAACCGGCCCGGCAAAACTTTGTGTTTTCACGTTCTACAATTTGCGAGGGTTTTGCGATGATTTTTTTTAATTATTTAGTGTTAATGTATAATTACCAAAGGTCATCACTAAACTATTGCTAATTTGTGAAGGTTTTGCGACGGTTCCTTTAAAAATTAAATTTATTATCGAGTTATTGCAAAGCCAATGCAATTACCGAGGGTTTGTGATGACTTTTACAATTATTTAGTGTTAAGTATAATTACCAAAAGTCGTCGCTAAACCGTCACTAAGTTGTGAGGGTTTTGCGATAATTCCTGTGAAAATCCTAAAAAATTAAATTTAGTTTTGAGCCGTCGCAAATCTGTCACAATTTGCGAAGGTTTTTCAATGATTTTTTCAATTATCTAGTTGTAATGTATAATTACAAAATTCCGTCACTAAACCATTGCTAATTTGCAAGGGTTTTACGATGATTCTATTTAGCCTTTGCAAATTCACCTCAATTAGCGAGGGTTTTATGATAACTGTTGCAAATCCATCACAATTGGCAAGGGTTTTGTTATAGCAGTTACAATTAGCGAAGGTTTTGCTACAGCTGTTCAAGCCTTGTTACTGTTTTCATTTCTGTTGCTGTCATGTTGTAGCCGTCACTTATTTACATCACAAATCAGATTTTTTTTCTGAAGTGTATTGTCTCCAAGGATACGACTCAAGAAACTTTTGACCTTCTAGTAATACTCAAGATAATTACTAATTGTATTTTTTATCTTTCTTTGTAGAGGGTGGACGTACAAAAAGTAAGACAATGTTATATCTCACGTAACCTTGATATAGAGTTTTAAACTAACATATATAATTGGATATTTTCAACTATCTCTATATATTTGAATTTATATCAAATACGAATCCCGATAGAACAAGACAAGTATAGTTGGTTACAACTATATTAACTTATCCTATTTTATCTCAAATACAATCTTTGTTCCTTGCAATTTTACTTGAATGAATTATAAAAATCTATAATTGATTATTATCCTATAATTAGGAGCCACCAAAAGGACATACCCAGATACAATTAAGCTAAACTCTAATAAATTATTTTGTCAACCCAAAAATAATTTGTTAATTATGTTTCACTCCACTAAAAAAATATAATTGCACTCTTAAACTAATTACAATTATTGGAATCAATAATTATATCCTTATACTTGATCAATCTAACACTTTCATCTAATAAGAAATGTTTCTAACCCACTAACGTACTCATATAATAATAAGTCTACTTTGAAAATTTTATATACTCAAAATTCACTTTGTAGCAATACATTGACAAGTTTTTTTTTTTTTTTAATAAAAGAGTAAATTGTCGTATCTAAGACAAAAGAAAGCACTTTTTTCTCACTCTCTTTATATATATATATATATATAAAGAGAGTGAGACGCATTGTATGATAAAAGATACATCCAATCAATTTAGTTAGCACTTTTCACAAATGGACGCAATGTTATCATGATTATTAACAAATGGACAAATCATTAGCTCGGTTTGTAAAATATTTTCATTTAAAAAAATTGAGATTGGTATTTACATAATATTTCTTTTCTCCTCCCTCCTCAAAAAAAAAAAAAAAAAAAAAGGAAGACTAAGAAGAAATGAAGAATTTAAAAAAAAAAATAAAGAAAGGAAACAAAAGAAAATATTGTAAAGAATTTTTATTTTTGAAATTTTTAAATAAGTTTTAAAATTTACCATTTTGCAATAAAGTCCCTATGAACATTTAATTGTAAAGTTGACTGTTAAATTTTTAATAGAAGGATAATATTGAAATGTATTAGTACTTAGAGGTGTATAATTAAGCATTTTGTAAAATATGGGATAAGATTGCAAAAGTGACCAAAACTTAAAGGGCATTTTTGCTTTCATAAATATATTGTAATCTAACAATATATATTGCTTTCATAATTTCAATAGTAATTCTTTACAAAAAATTCTAACCGATAGAGTAATATCACCCACTATATTATTTGTTGGGTTTTTTTATTTTGATTAAGGAAAATATTCAAATAAGAAAGCCAAAAGAGGAACACATGCAATTAGAGTAACTTAAAAAATACATATAATTAGAGTAACTTTTTTCAGCCAGAATATATATTGAAAAAGAGAATGGAGTTGTGGAATGTTTTTGGGGCAACACTTGGTACAATCTCACTGTGATGACACGTGAGGATAGCTAAATTCAATTAAGGCTTGGACACATGACACATTTTTGTAGTGACACGTGGACATAACTGAATTCAACATAAACTTCTTTATGACGGATTTTTTAGTTAATGCATGTATTATAAATTTTTGTCATGCATGCGTATCAAAACATATACAATAAACTTATACACAAATCAAATTATTTAATTATGATATTAAAAAAAAGTCTGTAAAGCTATTCTTTTTATTACTTACCTTTTCTTAGGAGCATTATTTACTATAAAAGCTTACATTTTTACTACTTGCCTTTTTACTAATTATTTTCCATGTTAAAAATTAGTTACCACGGTAAAAAGGTAATTCCAAAAGAAAGCAGTTCGTCCTTTTATCCTACGTGGCAAAGTATTTAACCGACCAAAAGCCCCAGTCTGTGCTGGATCCTAACCTCCTCGATCTATATATTGGCTACTGCTATTCGAGCTTTGGCATTCTAACCATTCACCATTCGACAGATTTTCTTTATCAGTAGAAGAATCCCAAATCACAGAATCATTTCGTCTTTATCTTCAATGGGGGAGGAGAAGACTCTGACCCTGGAAAGCAGCGATGGCCATGAATTCACCGTGAAAGAATCAATTGCCGTCCAGTGTCTTACCATCAAGAACATGGTGGAAGAGGGCTGCGCCGCAGGCACAATTCCTCTATCTAATGTTGATGGGGATATCTTGGCTCTGGTGTTGGAGTACCTGAATCTGCACGCTGATTCCAAAGTTCCTAATGAGGATAAGAAGAAGTTCAATGCTGAGTTTGCCAGAAGAGAGAGGGACCAACTTCTGAATCTTGTTATGGCTGCGAACTATCTGGACGCCAAGTGTTTGTTGGATTTCCTTCTGGACACAGTTGCCGGTCTTATTAATGACATGACCGTGGAGGAGATGTGTGAGTATTTCAACGTGGAGAATGACTACACAAGTGAAGAAGAAGCAGAAGTTCGCAAGGAGAATGCCTGGGCGTTCCAGTGATTTGCTAATCATCATCAGTTGTTTCTCAAGTTAGAGGACGCATCAGATCTGATCTGAATCTATTACTTCTTTGCAATTTCATAGAATATATATAATAGTTCTGGTAATCTTGAATATATAGGTTCATCATTTTTTTATCAGCGATGGATTTTCCTTTGTCTGTTCTTGAAATCTTGATCTTTGGTTTTGCCATTATCCTATGGAGTTCTTGATCTATCATGACTTCATAATCTTGCATTCCCTTTCTTCCATGTGTTCTTGATGGTTTGTGGCTCATTCCTGTCTAGCGAATACGAAGAAATTTGTACTTTTTTTTTCATAAAATTCAATTTTTGTCCTAGCAAAATCCAAAAACGGCCTAAGTAGCGGAAAGGCATTTGTTTTCAATTTTTAGCTAAAAAGGAACCTCAAAAAAAAAAAAAAAGAAAAGAAAAAGAAGAAGACAAGTTTTGTTGCAAACATGATACTAAGTAACAACGAATTATCTTTCCAAACTAATTATATATAGCTAACCACTTATCTTTCATATTTATGTTAATGTGTTCTATGACGTTGTATTTGTTCAATTAGCTTTAATAAATCTTCATAGTGCCAAAATAAATATTCTATTAAAAAGGAAAAGAAAATTTATTTAGAAATATACGGCAGTATTATTTATATTTTCGTAATTATTTTTTTCATATTAAAGTGAATATGCAAAGGAAAATGAAATGAAGCAAATTGGAAAATTTCGTAATTAATACAGTGAAAATAGAGTTAACACAACCTTTTAATTGGAAAAGTACTTTTTACCAAAATATAAAAAAAAAAAAAATCGCAGGTTTGGTTTTCACCAGGTGCGAATGGATTCCTTTTCCCCTTCTTGCACATAAGAGTGTAAGTATTCCCCAATAAGTTTGCACATATCCACATCCAAGTACAACATGCATAAATATATCTATTTATGTATTCATATAAAGTATTATTTATTTGTTAATATAAATTTATATTTATATATTATGTAAATTTGCATGAAATATAAACACCTATGCATATATATATATATATATATATATATATATATATACCAGTCTATAAATATGAAATACGTATAAACATGCTTGGTAATTAAACAAATAAGATAAGGACAGTTATTTTTTGCTCTTTTGGTACATTGTTCTTAAATAATTCTTCTTTGGCAATAGTTCTAAAGTTTCTGTGCTAAATTATTATCTTTCTCTGTTGCTTCTTTAAAACTGTGACAAAAAAAAAAAGAATGTTTTTCCACATTAAGCTATGGTAAAAACTAAAATAAAAATCATTGGAGAGAAATATGAGAGAAAACCTGGAGAGAGTATAGTGTTGGGGGATGGGATGCCAATGTGCAAATGCTCATTAAAGAAACTGGTGAAGAGGTGATGGAAAATCTTTGTATAGTCATGGAAAAGGAATGGTTAGGTTTTGTATTCCTTTGTGCCTTATGGTGAAGAGTTTCATTGTATCTTATGATGAAGAGTTTCAAAATTAAAGAATATTATTAATTAAATTGGCTGCGAGCATGGCTAAAGCGTATGTCCTTAGATATTCCAAACATAAATTTTTCTAAAGCACCTCATGAGCCATCTTCAAAGTGATTTTGTTTCTCTGAAAAAACATAAGGAAAATAAAAGTATTTTATTATGCAACGGCAGGTTGAAAGGTTGCATTCGCCCAACAAATGGAAATATGTATCTTTGAAGGAAGGTTGTACCTCTTCATGTATCTCTTCCTTTTGGAGAAAAAAATAAAAAGAAAACTCCAGAGAAGTCCGCCTCTCCGCACTCAAATCTGGAAATCTCACAAGTATCATTCTGGATGAGATTATGCCTTTCCCACAAGTATCATTCTGGATGAGATTGATTATTCATTATGGTCTCAACTTATGGAGATGCATTTTGGAGCATGCAACAAGGCTAAATATCTCACCAAAGCAACAAAATAACCTCCAGCTAAAGACCCTAATTTTGGGGCATGGGTCATTGAAAATCAAAAGGTGAAAAGTTGGCTTATTAACTCAATGAGTCCATCACTGATGTGGCGATTTATTTGTCTCCATACAACCAAAGAAATATAGGAGATTGTATTGAAAACCTTTTAATATGAATCTGACGAGACTCATCTTTTTGAATTGAATAAAAAATCGTTCTCTACTAGACAAGATGGTGGACTATTATCAAACATACTATAATGAACTTGTTGCACTGATTTTATATAAAATATTTTAATTGCACTGCCTTGTCTTTTTCCCTTATTTCTCATCTTACATTTTATAATTTTATCATTAAAAGTTACAAGAAATTGATGTCTTCTCAACTTTTCCTCTTTTCACTTGTCTAGTCTACACGAAAGTATATCTCCATTTCTTTGTGGCTTTTTCTAATTAATTCAGGCTGGTTCTTGATTTTGATCATATATTCAATTGACTGGTTATTGAGTTCACTTGCATACTCCAAAAATTGAAATTTCATGGTAACAAAACTATTGCTTAAGTGGATGGTGAAAAGGCAAAGTATCCTGCAATAGAATGCAGCTTGGTTGTGTTCTGAATGCTATGAGCATAAAACTCAGTGCTGCCCTCTTAAAATATTTTATGACTGAAGGAATTGGAATGAAGAGAAAGGAGAAGAATTTTATTTTTCCTCTATTTAATTTTTTCATAGTTTAGAAAATTTCTGTCGGTATATGTCTATATTTTAATATTTTAAATTTACACTTGTACTTTATTCTAAGTTTACACTTAGAATTTATTTTTTAATTTTAAAATGATAAATTAATTTAGCAACGAATTTGCGATGGCAAAATTTTTTTTAATCACAAAAAAAAAAAATAATTTAGCAACGGATTTGCAACGGTAAAAAATTTAATTAATTTAGCAACAGAATTGTGACGGTAAAAAAAATTTATTTACAAAAATTAAAATAATTTAGCCACCGTTTTACGACGGGAAAAAAATTATTTTTAAAAAACTAATTAATTTAATTTGCGGTAGCAAAAAAATTTTATTTAAAAAATTAATTAATTTTGCGACAGCTAAAAATTTTTATTAAAAAAATTAATTAATTAGCTACTCGGCCTGTCTGTTCATCTGCTCGACTCGGCCCGCTGAGAACTCGATCCGCAACCCAACCTGTCAAGAATATTATGAAATTATGTCAGACTTGGGGCTTGAACCCGCGTCCTTGTTGTGGGGGAACACACGTTCCACCACTAAGCTATTGAGTTCTTGTGATATATTGTACTATATATTAATTATATAGTAAATTTTTTTGTGAATTAGCGACCGATTTGCAAGGGCGGTGCGACGACAGAATTTTTCGCCGCAAATCCGTTGCTAATTAGCCAAGGATTTGTGACGGCTTTTTTTTATTTTAAAAAAATAAATTTATTTTTTAATTTTATTTTTTAAAAAATAAATTTATTTTTAATTTAAAAAATAAATTTTAATTTATTTTTTAAATTTAGATGGCCGTCGCTAATTCGTTGCAAATTGCAACGGATTTGTGATGGATTTTTTTTAATTTTAAAAAAATAAATATATTTTTAATTTTAGATGCCCATCGCAAATCCGTTTCAAATTGCAACGGATTTGTGATGGTTTTTTTTAATTTGAAAAAAATAAATTTATTTTTTTAATTTTAGATGGCCGTCGCCAATCCGTTACAAATTGCAATGGATTTCCGACGGCTTTTTTTTTTAATTTGAAAAAAATAAATTTATTTTTTAATTTTAGATTGCTGTCGCAAATCCTTCTCAAATTGAGACAGATTTGCGACGGATCAGGGTTTCATAAACCTAAATCCGTCACTAATCTAAAAAATTCACCCAAAAAAAATTAATGTTTGATTACACACACACACATGATATAGTGTGTGTGTGTGTGTTAAAATAGTAGAATATGCAAAAAGATATTAGTAAGTTGAAATATTTATATATATAATATATATATAATATTATTAAGTATATATATGTATGTATATATGTAAGAATATGACATCTATGCATCTGTTGCTATTAATGTATGTATATATTTAATAGCAAATGTATGCATATATATATACATATATTATGTGTGGGTTGCATATATATATATATATATATATGTATATATATATACACACACACATAAATGTATGTATATATATGTATATATATACATATATATAAATATATATACATATATTTGTATATATATACATATGTATATATATGTATTTATATAGACACACACATACTAACATAAATAAATATGTATATATGTATGTATATATATTTATTTTTATATTAAAAAAGTATATTAACATATTTATATGTATATAAAAATGCTATATTAATATATGTATATATATGTATGTATATATATATATATATATATATATATATTACTAGTACAAGAATTCTTAGATGGCCGTTGCAAATTCAGTCGCAAATTTGCGACGGATTTGTGAGGGCATTTTTTGAAATTTAAAAAAAATTAATTTATTTTTAAATTTTTAATGGCCATCGCAAATCCTTCGCAAATTGCAATGGATTTGCGAGGGCTTATTTTTTTAATTTTAAAAAAATAAATTTATTTTTTAATTTTAGATAGCCGTCGCAAATCTGTCTCAAATTGCAATGGATTTGCGATGGCTTTTTTTTATTTTAAAAAAATAAATATATTTTTTAATTTTGAATAGCTGACGCAAATCCATTGCAAATTGCAACGGATTTGTGATCGCTTTTTTTTAATTTTAAAATGATAACTTTATTTTTTAATTTAATTGCAATGGATTTGCGACTACTTTTTTTTCAAAATTTTAAAAAAATAAATTTATTTTTTAAATTTAGATGGCCGTCGCAAATCCATCACAAATTGTAACAGATTTGCGATGGCTTTTTTTTAATTTTAAGAAAATAAATTTATTTTTTAATTTTAGATGGTCATTGCAAATCCCTCTCAAATTTGTGATGGATTTACGAGGGCATTTTTTTAATATTAAAAAAATTAATTTATTTTTAAAATTTGGATGGCCGTCCCAAATCGGTCACAAATTTGCGAGGGCTAGATTTCCATCGCTAATCTATTGCAATTACCGACGGATTAGCGGCGAAAATTTTAAAAAAGAAATCTATTTTCAAAATTTTTACTTCCGTTGCTGTTCTGTCACAAAAATCCGTCGCTAATTTGATGTTTTTCTGGTAGTGAGGTAAGGAGATGTTTTAAGGCCCAACCCATTGAGGAGAGGAAGAGACAAGGAGGAAGGGGAAAAAATGATATCGGGAAGAGATAAGAAGGAAGGGGAAAAGATAATACCGGGGAGGACTGACGTACTTAATTTTGTTTCTTATTTTACTTGTACTACTATTTTTAAAAGATTCCTTGGCATTTCCTACTTGTTATATATGTAGTATTACTTCTCTTGTGGAGTTTAACGATTATTTATGATTTCAATGTTCAAGAGAATGATTTTGATTTGTTTGACATTAAGCAAATTGTGCTTTATTTTGATTGGTATTGAATGAGTTGAACAGATTGTATTTTGTTTGAAATTGCAGGTGGATAGGCCTAAATTCAAATCAATTATTTTTTTAAAAAAATTTAATCAAATACGAGGGTCACAAGACCATTGTATTTGTTTATCAAATGCGACGGTCACAAAACCGTTGTATTTGCTTATCAAAAGCGACTGTCACAAACAGTTGCATTTGGTTATGGCTTAATAGAATAAATACGATGGATTGAGTTGTCGTTTTTATTAATAGTCGCAATTGCTCTATGATGTATTGCCACGGTTGTAATTACGACGGTTGGATGCCATCACAAATACTTAGCAATTGCGACAGTTAGGGCCATCGCAAATAACAAGTATTTGCAATGATTTAAAATCATTGTATTTACGGAACAATTGTGACGATTTTTTCACCAAATACGACGGTTTGTAGAATTTCAGCCTAGGTTAGTAATTGCAACACTTTTCCCTGACCGTCGTATTTATACTGTCGCATTAGTTAAATACGATGATTTTTTGGCCATTTTTTAATAAAAACAATGGCATTATATACGACAGTAAAAAAATCATCATTTGACCGTCGTATATAGCAAAAATGACGGTATTTTCTCAAATACGACCGTTTTCTAACCGTCGTATTTGCCTGAATTTTTAGTAGTGAAGAAGGAATTGTTGAAGTCGCAGTCCAATTATATTCGGCAATGGCTAGACTTCGAGTTCATATTTCCCTAAGTGGACTTGATTCAGAATTTGATCAGGTTCGGGGAGGAATTTTAAGCAAAGATCCAAAATTGGATTTGGAGAGCATATGCATATGTAAGGAGGGAGTATCATCAAAGACAAACGATGAGAGGTGTAATACCCCATATAATTTCGCTGTAGAGAAATTAGGATAATGACTTTTATGCAATGAAGTATTTGAATTATTATGTGATTAAATTATTTGAGTCTTATGAGAACTATAATTTTTAAGGAGAAATATAATTTATTTACATGTGTGTTTGCTCAAAAATTTGACTTACTTGAACAAACTAAATTATTCTTTGGAAAGGAGATACTATTTTCAACTTCTCTAATTAAAATAATAATAGTAATAAATTTTATAAGTTGTATAAAAACTAATTTGAAGCAATTATTGATTTATGAATTATTGAGACTTTCACTTAATAGAGAGCAAATTGATTTTGATTATGTGCTGAACATTTTATTTGGTCATCAAAATAGTTTGACCAAGACTTCTTGACCATTCTTGTTATTTAAATCATAACTCTTGAATTTAGAGCATGTTCATATAAACAAGTCTCAGTGCTTGGATGAGAAATAACTCTAGTATAAAACTTAATTTTCACCCATTTCAATATGCAAATGCTTATTAAGGAAACTGGTGAGGAGGTGAGGAAAAATCTTTGTACAGTCATGGAAAAGGAACGGTTAGGTTTTGTATTTCCTTTGTGCCTTATGGTGAAGAGTTTCATTGTACCTTATGAGGAAGACTTTCAAAATTAAAGAATATTATTAATTAGAATGACCGAGCATGACTAAAGCATATGCCCTTAGATATCCTAAAAATATATTCTTGTAAGTACTCTAACTTTGAGATTCAAATTTAGATGTGACCTACAAGTCCATGCTTTAAAATTCTTATAAGTATTCCTAATTATGAGATTCAAATTTTAGACGTACAAGTCCATACTCTCAATTAGGTCATGTTTGAATATTATACTAATACCAACTTGTTAGTACTCTAAAATTCTTAAAAATCATAGAGCATTCAATTGATATTCTCTACTTCAATGTTAAGGTTCAATGCACTGCAACAAAGTTAATATTTTCGTGCCAAATAGGTAATTATCAAAATATTAGCTTTTATGAATTTAATAGCATATCCCCACCCCCTTTCTTCCTTTAACTATCGTTTTAGAATTTGGCAGATTAGTTATGGAAATTCTTTGAATCGATAGAATTTGGAGAAGATAAGATTTAATTAATCTTCTCAGAAATTATACAATTTTTTTTTTCAAATTGATGTCATGATTTTGTAGAGTAATAAAGGATAAACATAAAATTAAGAAAAAAAAAACTTTTGAATTTTCAAAATAACAAATAAATTATAAAAATTCTAATTTTAAAACAACCGTTAAATAGGAATGGAATAAATAACTAATTATAATAAAAATAATAAGTTTTGTACCCATCTGACATTACCTCATCAATTCCCCTTGTTTTTTTAATAAATAATAATAATAATAATAATAATAATAATAATAATAATAATAATAATAATAATAATAATAATAATAATAATAATAATAATAATAATAATAATAATAATAATAATAACCTCTTGTACTGCTTTCAAACATTAAACTAAAAGCCGAGAAAATGGGTTCTAAGTAAGAAAAATATCTTAAGGAAAACTCTCTCTCTCTCTGCGTGACTGCCATATATATTTATATATATATATATATATATATATGTATATATATATATTACTTTGTCTTATTAAGCTGTTGGAAAATAAAATTCTAAGAGAAACCTGCGTACAGCCATGGTAAATAAGCTAGCAGAAAGAAGAATAAGAGTTGGCTAAATAAACTTAGACTATAGCAATATAAAACAGATTGGATTAAAACTGGAGAGGAAAAGACGACATTGTGAAGATACATTTTGGACCTTAAATAATCTTTTCCCTGAATGGATACATAGCAAAGCTAACATCATCAACAAAACTAGCTAGTACAGGCATGGAATCCGTTTAAATTGATGGTCTACTTAGTACTATGAAATATGTCGGTATATTCTCCATTCATTTGACTTTTTCAATTTTATCATTTTAACCATAATTAATTGTTTGTAGACAAATTTTCATTTTAAACGAAGTTAGTATAGGGAAATTTTACTTTAAAATATTTTATTATATGAAATAAATAGACATTTGTGTGAAATAGAACAATAAATCCAAATGTTAATATTTAATTTGGAATGAAATGAAGTATTTTTCTCCATGAAATTTGTTTCCCTTGTGTTAGAGGATACCACTTTCTCATTAATTTCTACTTTGAAATTATGGTTAAAGGTAAAAATATCCTTCAAAAATGTATATTTTTACAATTATATCTCTCACATTTAAAATTCAATAATAGTATTCATAAATTTAAATCCTTTTAAATATACCTTTATGTCAAGAATTTAATGAGATATTATACATTTGACAGTTTAAAAAGCTGTGATTGCAATATGCTTATCATTATTAAGGGTAAATTGATAATATCAACTTTTATCTTCTCCAAATAACGAATGTTTCGTGGTAAGAATTAAAAAAATTACTTTATTTCTATAAATTTTTCAAATATTGAAGATTATAATAAAACCATTGGTAGAAGGGATTTTGATTATACAGTTTTTATTATAAAAAAATAGTGAAAATTAACTATTGGTAGAAGGAATTAGGAGGGATTTTGGTAATCTTCAACGGTTATACGTTTTTATGAAATATATATAATCAAAATATATAACTATTGAAAATTATATTAAAAACCATTGGTAGAAGTGATTTATTATAATCAAAATCGCTCTTGGGGGATTTACAGAAGCAAAGCACTTTTTTTTTTTTCATCAAGAGACGTTCATTATTTAAAGAAAACAAAAGTGGAGATTACCAATTTGTTCTTAATAATAATAAGCACATTGCAATCACATCCTTTTAAACTGTCAAATGTGGAGCATTACATTAAATTCTTGATAGAATTGTATATTTAAAATGATTTAAATTTAAGAAATGTACTATTATTAAATTTTAAATGTGAGGAGTATATTTGAAAGGATTTAAATTTAAGAATGATCAATAATGTAAGGGGTATATTTGAAAAGGTTTAGATTTAAAAAGAGTAATAATGCAGAATTTTAAATGTGAGGGGTATAATTGTAAAAGTATACATTTTTTAAAAGCATTTTGCTTTTAGCCCAAATAAATATTTTTCCCCTAACCGTGTGGCCTCCATTTTGTTCGATAAATTGAGTTCAAGTTAGTTACAGTGTTTGCAATAGCTTTTTATATTGCTTCACTATTCATATAACAATAGCATGAGTGTCATATGTTTGATTATACATATTTCTTTATCTTCTAGATGATGTCTTTTTTGTTTAACAGTACTTTTGGGAATTTTGTTGTGGGATCTTGAATCATTTTGCAATTTTATGGTTCCATCTCCGTTCTGTTGTCAATTGTAATTTCATGATCTTCCATCTCCTTCTCCATTAATGTTATGTGAAAATTAGCTTTTGACCAAAGAGAACAAATTTCTTTCAAGAAAATCCAACTTTTGTCTTTCTAAAATGATGGATGGGCAACTTTTGTATTACAGTTCAACATTTGAGTTCAAAGTCTAGCACTACAAGAAAAATGTACTTTAGCAACGAAAATTGGCGACGACTTTGTTGTCGTCGCTAATTTGTAATAGAATAGTGACGACAAATAAAATTTTCAATTTAAATTTATTTTTTAAAAAATTTGTCAAATAGCCATAGCTAATCCCTCACTAATTAGCAAGGGATTAGCTACGGCTTATCGCCCCTTATTAATTAGTGAGGGATTAGTTATGGCAAACGTAATTAACACTAATACTAAATTAATTGTTCAAATACCTTAGCTAATCTCTCACTAATTAGCGAAGGATTAGCTACGACATCTATAATTATTCATTAATACTAAATAATTGCTAAAATGCCTTCACTAATCCATCGGTAATTAGTGACGGACTATCAACCATCGCTAATCCGTCACTAATTAGTGATTGATTAGCGACAACAAATTGGGTCGTCACTAATTTGTCGCAAATCCCTTATAAATCCGTCACTAATTTGCAAAAAAAATTATATAATTAATATTAAAAAAAATCACAAGAATATCAATAGCTTAGTGGTGGAGCACGTGCTCCCCCACAACAAGGACATGGGCTCAAGCCCCGTGTCCGACATAATCTCATAAAATTATATGGTGGGTAAGGTTGGGTTAGTTGCCGAGCCGAACTGGTTAGGCCAGGTCGCGGCTAATTAATTTTTTTAAAAAAATAAAATTCATTTGCTATCGCGTTAATTTATCTATGGAATAGCGACGACCTTAATTGCAAATTTAATTGTAAATATCATTACTTAAATAGCCGTTGCTAGTCATATTCCATCGCTATTTGTGATGCCAGTTTTAGCGACGGTCAAAATCCCTCGCTAAGTCATTGCTAAACTCAATTAGCGACGGATATGGACGTCATTAAATTGCTATTTTCTTGTAGTGTAGTCTAGTTCTTGACTCATTATGTTATAATAATTTATCCTTGTGGTAAAGGAATTGTTGTCCCCCCCCTTCCTCCTTGTCTCCCTTCCGAATTAAAAAAAAAAAAAAATTCCTAACCCATTATTCAAATTGTAAGAATGGAACCCTACAATACTATCCAAAAAAATCTTTGCTCCAATCATTTTTTTAGAAAAGGAGGAAGGAAGACAAGGAACAGAAAAGGGGATATAGGAAAGGATATGACGTAGTCTAGTATCGAGACCTACGTCCCGAGTAATAATCTTCCTATCTCTTGTATAAGTTGTTACTGACAATCATAAAATCTTTACTCCCATCATTAGGAATACAAAACATAAAATGTGAATTTTAACTAAAAGGTATCCTTTCACTGCAAAAAAAGGGGGGGGGGGCAAATACGATGATCAGAAAACTGTCGTAATAGTAAACTTTTTATGACAGTTTATTAACCGTCGTATTAGTAAGACTTTATACAACGTTTAACACATAACCATCGTATTAGTTCAACCAATTACGATGAATTCCTCAAACCATTGTAATAGGTGTAATATACTACGACGGTTATCCTAAACCGGCATATTAGATTAATATCTATTATGACGTTTAATATGCATCATCGTTTTTAATTTACTAAATACCACAGTTGTTAATAAAACTATCATTTATACTTATCAAATATGACGGTTTGGGCTGCCATTTTTAGTCTAATTATAACAAAATTCATCAAAAGTATTTCAAATTTAGTCACAATACTTTTGGTAATGATTTTAACAAATCTAACGAGTTGGATAATTAATTTGATATTCTTATATTTGTAAATAATACACTAAATTTTCTTACTATTTTATAAATATTATTCCAAAAAATGTGATCAAATAAAACAAATAACCTTCAAATTTGGTCACTAAATTTATTTTAACTTTAGAATTATAGCTAATGGTTAGATCGTTGATTTTTCAATTAAACTTTTGTTTACATCTTAAGTTTTCATATATTTGTATTAAAGAGTTTGAATTTTATTTTATTAGTTATTCTACTCATATATATTTTTATATGCATTATAATATATCCTTCATTAATTAGTCAGTATTAGATTAATATGTTACATTACATAAATAAATTTTTAATTACAAACATTCATATATGCGCGCGTGCACACACAGACATATGTATGTATATATATATATATATATATATATATATATAGAGAGAGAGAGAGAGAGAGAGAGAGAATACTATCTTAATTATTATATACATTCATTTATACATAGACATTCTATGCATAATTATTATTTTAAAAGTAAAATTTATATAATTTTATTTGTTCACATTAGTAATATATATATATATACACACACACACACATATATATACATATATAAGCCAAGTAAAAAAAATAAGTTTTTTTTTAATTTAATACGATGGTTGGGACATATACACATATATAGCATATTTAAACTATATATACATTTTTAATATATTAATAAATATATATACATACATATATATATATATTAATATGTACATATACATATTCATACATACATATATATATATATATATTAATATGTACATATACATATTCATATATACATATATATATATATATATATATACATACATATTCATGCAAATTAATAGATATATACATGCATATATACATGTTTATTTATGCTGGTATGTGTGTGTCTATATATATTAATATATGCATATATATTTACATATTAATATATACATATATAAATGTATATTAGTATAGCATATTTAAATTTTATATACATGTATATTTATTAATATACTTTTTTAATATGTTAATAATATATATATATATATATATATATATATGTATTAATATAAATTAATATATATACATACATATATACATATTTATTTATGTTAGAATGTGTGTGTCTATATATATATATATATATATACATATTAATATATATACATATATAAACATATAATTTTAATATACTTTTTTAATGTATTAATAAATATATATTAATATATACATATAGATGTTCATATATACATATATATACATGTTCATACAAATTAATCTATGTGCATACATATATATCTTTTATTTTTGTTACTATGTGTGTGTCAATTTTATTAATATATATATATATATATATATACATTTATATAAATATATTAATATATATGAATATACATATATACTTAATAATATAACTTATTTATATTATATATATTAATATATATTTATTAATATAAATATATTAATATATATTTCAACTTAATAATATCTTTTCGCGCATTCTACTATTTCAACACATGTTATATATATAAATCAAATTTTAAAATTTTTTAAAACTTTTTTAGATTAGCGATAGATTTGCAAGAGATTAGTGTATGAGACTTAAATTCCTCGCAAATCTATTGCAATTAGCGAGGGTTTGCGATGGCTTACTAAAGGTCGTCGGTAAACCATCGCTAATTTGCAAAGGTTTTGCGTTGATTACTTGAAAAATCCTAAAAACTTAAATTTATTATTAAGTATCGCAAATCCATCACAATTAGTGAGGGTTTGCGATGGCTTACTAAAGTTCGTCGGTAAATCATCGCTAATTTGCAAAATTTTTGCGTTGATTACTTGGAAAATCTTAAAAACTTAAATTTATTATTGAGCATCGCAAATCCATCACAATTAGTGAGGGTTTTGTGATGACTTTAACAAGCCATCACTAATTTACGAGGGTTTTAAAATGTTTCCTTTGAACATTCTAGAAAAATTAAATATGTTATCGAGCCATTGCAATTTGTGGGGGTTTTTCAATGGTTGTTACAATTATTTAGTGTGAATTATAATTGCCAAAGGCCGTTGCTAAACGTCGCAAATTTGCGAGGGTTTTGCAATAGTTACTTGGAAAATCCTAAAAAATTAAATTTATTATCGATCTGTCACAAATCCATCGCAATTAGCAAGGGTTTTGTGACGGCTTTTATAAGATGTCACTAAATTGTCACTAATTTGTGAGGGTTTTGCGATGTTTTCTTTGAAAATCCTAGAAAATTAAATCTATTATCGAGCCGTTGCAAATCCGTTGCAATTTTTGAGGATTTTGCGATTGTTTTTTCAATTATTTAGTGTTAATGTACAATTACCAAATGCCGTCGCTAAACTATTGATAATTTGCGAGGGTTTTGGGACGGTTCCTTTGAAAATCTTAAAATAATTAAATTTATTATCGAGCTGTCATAAATCCATCGCAATTTGTGAGGTTTTGCGACACTTTTTTCAATTATTTAGTTTTAATTTATAATTACAAAATTCCATCGCTAAATAATCACTAATTTGAGAGGATTTTGTGATGGTTCTATTTAACTATGGCAAATTCGTTGCAATTAGCGAGGGTTTTATGATAGTTGTTGCTAATCCATCACAATTAGCGAGGATTTTGCTATAACCATCGCAAATTCGTCGCAATTATGGAGGGTTTTGCAACAACTGTCAAACCTTGTCACAGTTTTCATTGCCGTTGCTATGTTGTCGCAAATTAGCAACGGTTATGCAGCCATCACAAATTTTCATCGCAAATCATAATTTTCCTGTAGTGTATCATCTCCAAATATACGACTCGAGAAGCTTTTGGCTTTCTAATAATACTCCAAACCCCCATGTCTTCTTCAGAGTAATCTCCCAACAGTAGAAAATTGTTAATCATATTTTTTATCTCTTTTTGTAGAGGGCGGACTCACAAAAACTAAGACAACTTTGTATCTCACATAACCCTGATATAGAGTCTTAAACTAATATATATATGTAGTTGGCTGTTTTCAACTATCTCTATATATTTGACTCTATATCAAATACAATTCTTGATAGAATAAGACAAATATAATTCAGTACAACTATCTTAAATTATCATATTCGATCTCAAATATGATCTTTGTTTCTTGTAATTTTACATTAATAAATTATAAAAATTTATAACTAATTATTGTCCCATAATTAGAGGTCACCAAAGGGCCTGACCAGATACAATTAAACTAAACTACAATAAATTATTTTGTCGATCTAAAAATAATTTATTAATTATGTTTCACACTACTAAAAAAATAAAATTGAACTCTTAGATTAATTGTAATTATTAAAATTAATAATTATATTCTTATGATTTATCGATCTAATACTTTCATCTAATAAGAAATGTATCGAACCCACTAACCTACTCATATAACAGTAAGTTTACTTTGAAAATTTTACACACTCAAAATTCACTTTGTAGCAGTACATTAACAATTTTTTTTTTTAAATGAAAGAGTAAATTTTAGGATCTAAGACAAAAGAAAGCACTTTTTTTTCTCGCTCTTATATATATATATATATATATATATATATATATATATGACGCATTGTATGATAAAAGATACATCCAATCAATTTAGTTACCACTTTTCACAAATGGACGTAATGTTGTTATGATTATTATTCTACCTTCTTGAATTCCTGAACCCAAAATCTTCCATCTTCTCAAAAAGTTTCAATTAATTCTATGGAGAAATTAGCATTGGCAATTCGAAAATCAAATACATTTTGAGCCACGCGGCAGTAGATTTCACTTGGGATTTCAGTTTTCAACCACTTAAGATTAAGGATGAGTAGTATGAGAGTCAAAGAGAGAATGATAAGGAGAAAGAGTTATTAAGTCATTTCATTTTGTTCAAGCAGCTCTTTTTTCTCCTCTTTCATTTCATTTTGTTCAATAATTATTATGCCTATAATATATACTCCCAATATAAGTAAAAGCATGTTTGTTTGGTTTAGTTAACATATTCACAGGAAGATAATGCAATGCCGAATACGTTCCAATTTGAATAGTAATTTTGTTGACTTGATGATCACTAATCTCATCTAAGTAGTAATTTTTAATTGGAAATAATAATTTTTTTGAAATTTAATATATACATATACATATACATATACATATACATATAAACGTATCATTTCTTGTTGAAATTTATCATTTTTACCAAACTAGCTATAATTAAACTCACAAATGTTGTAATTTTTCCTTCTTTTTTGGCTGAAACTTGCTATTTTTGCTTTTATTATTATTATTATTATTATTATTATTATTATTATTATTATTATTATTATTATTATTATTATTATTATTATTATTATTATTATTATTATTATTATTATTATTATTATTATTATTATTATTATTATTATTATTATTATTATTATTATTATTATTATTATCTCAAGTTTCTCTCTAACTTGAGAAACAACTGATAATGATTAGCAAATCACTGGAATGCCCAGGCATTCTGCTTGCGAACTTCGGCCTCTTCTTCACTTGTGTTGTCATTCTCCACGTTGAAATACTCACGCATCTCCTCCACGGTCATGTCCTTCATAAGACCGGCAACTGTGTCGAGAAGGAAATCCAACAAACACTTGGCGTCCAGATAGTTCGCAGCCATAACAAGATGCAGAAGTTGGTTCCTCTCTCTTCTGGCAAACTCAGCATTGAACTTCTTCTTATCCTCATCAGGAACTTCAGAATCAAAGTGCAGATTCAGGTACTCCAACACCAAAGCCAAGATATTCCCATCAATATTAGATACTGGAATTGTGCCTGTGGCGCAGCCCTCTTCCACCATGTTCTTGATGGTAAGACACTGGACGGCAATTGATTCTTTCACGGTGAATTCATGGCCATCGTTGCTTTTCAGGGTCAAAGTCTTCTCCTCCTCCACTGAAGACAACGACGACATGATTCTTGGATTTGGGATTCTTCAACTGAGAGATAAAATCTGTAGAATGGTGAATGGTTAGAATGCGAAGATGCAGTAGCAGTAGCCAATATATAGATGGTCGTTAGGGCGAGACCTAATCCAGCAGAGCGGGGCTTAATTTTTGTCGGTTAAATACTTTGCCAGGTAGGATAAAGAAAAATAAGAAATCCTTTATTTTGAAATTTGTTTTTTTATTGTGATAAATGACTTTATAAAAACTCTTTTCGATAATGCTTCTGTTTCATAGGAATGACAATTGGATCGAAAAATTAGAAATTCTAATTCTGTTTTATCTTGTAATATCTCGATTCATCTCTAATTTATTTTCACACCAAAGAGAGATGACAAAATTGACCATAACAAGTTATGAAAATAGGGTACAATTTTGAAATTTTTGATCTCCTTAATAATTTCATCCATTCAAAATTGAAGACTTATAAATAAAAAATAAATATAAAAATAATTTGATTTTACACAATTAAATATTTTTCTGTATTTTTATTTTGAAAATAAAATATAAAATATTTTCATAATAATTCAAATTAATCCTAAAAAATATTATCTCTCTCAAATTAAATATTATTTTTATATATTTTAGAAAGCTTTAAAAATGTTTAACTATCTAAAACCTCTCTTGTTTAACCCATTTCTGTCTAAGCAGGAGAATCTTCTGCCCAGTAGGACCTAAGCAGGCCGGATATATAGAGAAAACTGCCACCCATTTCTGTTATAGTATGGTGTTAACCGATACTGATATGATCGTAATTAAATGAATGAAATTTTTATTTTTTTAAAATCGTATTAAAAAGAATATCTTCAGTGATTTTTTATTATATTTTAATCATTTTATTTTCTTAATAGTTATTGCAAGAAAATATTTTCTGGCCTAGATTCATATTCTATTTCGAGCTGAGTTCGCCTTGGTAGTTGGCAAACACCAATTCTATTGTAAATTGAAAATATATATATATTTTTAAAAGTAATTATAGTAATTCTTTTTCTTTAAGGCAATGAACTAAAATCTAGGTTTTCGTGTAATAAAAAATACTACTAACTAATTGAATTTTATCTTGTGATGGTTATTCAATTTTGAAAATTGTATATCCTCAAAATTCCTTTCTCCGAAATACATAAAAAAGACTTTTCAAAATGAACGGATGGGGTGTTTTTCTTTTTTTAAAAATCTTTTTTTAATCAACGGATAGGGTCATAGGGTGCAAATCAAATCTTGGCCCTATGGAATTTTGTTTTTGGATAAAGTTGTCAGATCAGTCGCATAAGAAATTGCAAAGTAAATTAATATCAAAATCGATTATTTACTTCGTAAATGTAGGTAGATTTAAATTGATTTAATATGAATTTTTTTGAATATAATAAAAAATTATATTCATATTTAAATATGATATACTCTTACTATATCATATTTAATAATAAAAAATTATTAAATATGATATAGTAAGAGTATACAATAATTTTGAATTAGCATATATTTCCTTATGCAAGTTACTGCTTTAGTTTGAAACATTAATAGCAAAAATACTCTTTAAATTTGGTCACCCTTCCAATCTTACATTTCATTTTATAAAATACTTAGTTATGCCCTTCTACGTACTAAAATATTTCAATATTATCCTTCCCTTAAATATCTAATTGTCAATTTTATGTTTGACTGTTAATAGGAATTTTATTGCAAAATGATAAAATTTAAATACTTATTTAAAAAACTTTAAAATAAAATTTTTTTACAACATTTTCTTTTATTTCCTTTCATTATTTTCTAGAAGCTCTTCATTTCTTCTTCTTCTTCCTACTTATTTTTTATTTATTTTTATTTTTTTGTTTTAGGAGGAAAAAAAGAAATATTATATAAATATATTGTAATCTAACAATATATATTGCTTTCATAATTTTAATAGTAATTCTTTGCAAAAAAAAAAAAAATATCTAACCGAGAGAGTAATATCACCCAGTATATTATTTGCTGGTTTTTGTGATTTTGATTAAGAAAAATATTCAAATAAGAAAGCCAAAAGAGGGCTCATGAGATGAACAAAAAGGCCCGAATGGTTTTAAAATTAAAAAAAAAAATGCCCAAAAGGTGAATAACATTAAGACGGCCAGTAGGACCCCGGGGGGGGGGGGTGGAAGGGAAGGAATAACAGCCCTAGTGGAATATATCATGTAGTAATTGTAAAATTTTAAAGTTGAAAATTGAAGTATTGAAATAAAATAAAAGGGCAAACCATTCTACTCTTGAATTATTGTGAAATTCAAGTTTTGTTCTTTAATTAAAAAAAGGGTAAAAATATTTTTCAAACTTTTTATTCGTCTAGATGTTATCCTTCTATCATTTTATTCGTTTAGATGTTATCCTTCTATCAGTTGACTAGTCAACTGATAATTCTGTTAATTTTTAAAAATATTTTAGTAATTTTATATTTTAAATTTAAAATATATTATGTTTATTTATTTTAAAAATAATTTCTTTTTACATTTTTTTTCTTTCTTTTCTTTCTCTGTTCCGTAAGTAACTTAGTGCAACATGGCAAATTTCATTGAGAGGAATCAGCAAAGAAAAGAAAAATGGGTCAACAACATCTTTATGTGTAGGGATGGCAATGGGGCAGGGGCAGGTCGGGGATTGGAAATTCCAGCCCCGCCGCCACATATGTCCCCATTTCTCCATCCTCGACCCCTCTCCACCACGGAGAAAGGTGGGGATCCCCGTCTCCGGCCCGTTGGGGATAAAACAATCCCGATCCCGGCCCAACGGGGAAGTGGGAGTCCATTTGGGCCTGAAAATATTTATAAAGATTTTTTTTTAAAAAATTTTGCGTCCAATATATTTTTATTCAAAAATTTTTAATCATATAGAAAACTTTAGTGGTGGTTTCCAATAATTCACGTATTTATCATATCACTAGATTAGTAAGAGTAAAATTGATAATTGATAATTGATAATTTTTTTCTTTTTTTTCTCTTCTTTTCTATTTTATTTTATTTTATATACATATATAATCATATATAATATATATAATCTACCTATAATTTATATAGTATATATATATATATATATTAGTATGTATACATATATAATATATATAATCTATATAATATGTATACATATACAATACATATATAATTCACCTATATATGTATGTGTGTACATATATATATTTATATAATTTATTTATATATACATATAATATATATATATATATATATATATATGTAAAGCGGGTCGGGTTGAGATCAGGGATCATGCAATTCCCGTCCCGGCCCGCCAATCGAGCCCGCCCCCACTTAAATCGGAGAATTTTCGGTCCAATCGGACTGAGCCGGATCGAGTCCCCAGTTCAAGTGAAGAAATTGCCATCCCTATTTATGTGTATTTGAGAGATTGTCCTCGGGCTGAGGAGTGTCCACATGAGTTCGTTGAGGTGTCTACACGGGCCTGTGGTCCTCTTTTATATTCTGTGGAGAGTTCGGGTTGCTCCACCTGAATTAAGTAGAACGAATTGGAAATGAAAAGGGAGAGGACATTTACTTCTTAAGGTCGCTTTCCTGACCCGGGCTTCTTGCTCGTGGTTGAATTGCAGAAGGAACCGAGCTCTCAAATCTGCAAAATCAGATTAAATAATTAAACATCACCCAAATCAATCCCCACGATTTTCATTACCCTCATCATTGTAATTCCAGTGGCAAATGATTTTTCAAATTGAATTGGGTGGAAACTGGAGATTGTGTCCCGCATCTGGGCTCATAGTGTTTTTGTCGTTCGTATAGAGACAGCAGAGGGAAAGCTAAAGGGATAGGGAAATGCCTAGTGTTGTTGTGAAGTTATATAGCATTTATTTTAAATTTTTTGTTAAGGTATAGATTATAGAATCGGATGCAAAACTCCCACGCTGTGGATGAAAGCAGCTCCTCCTTCGGTGTTACATCCCGTCCGACGACGAATCAATCGTCGCTTCCAATCCTTCGTTTAACGATGGTGTCGCCACCAAGGACATTCATATAGATCCTTTAACTTCTCTGTCTATCCGAATCTTCCTCCCTGATACCTACCTTATATCTGCAGATTCTGATTTCAAATCACAAATAAACAAATCTAAGGTTAAGGATGGGGTCCGGTTAGAAAACCCGTTTCTGATTCTGGATTCGGTTCCAATCAGGTACTCCACAGACGGAACAGCTACGGCTCTTCCCATGGAGTCATAAATGACGTCTGTCGTTTTATTCACAGCACAGCACAAGGCGACACAGGAAATGGAGAGCCCACTCGTGGCTCCTGGTATGGTGAAAGCAACAAAAACCACAGCTGAGCTCCCACCACCAGCCAATTGCTTTTCCTTGCACCGTGGTTTCTCGTATTAATTCTTTCTTGCACCAATTCAATTTGAAAATTCACTCCCAATGGAGTCACCAAACCAAACGGCTCTTCCAGTCTCCACCCCAATTCAATTTGAAAATTCACTTGGAATTATAATGATGAGGGTAATGGAAATTGAGGGAATTGGTTTGGGTGATGTTTAATTGTTTAATTATTTAATCTGATTTTGCATATTAGAGAGTTGGGTTTCTTCTACAATTCCGGTGGGAGTGGAATTGCAGCGGCAACCATGCACAAGAAGAAGAGAAACTGGGAGAAGAAAAGCAAGAAAAAGAAAAAAAAGAAAAAAAGGAATTATTTTTAAAAGGTTAACATTAGGCTGCTTTCATGAACAGATGCCCCAATGAATTCTCCTAGCACCGAGGTGAATGAAGATGTTGTGGGTTCGGTTGACGCCAATGGACAAAAAGCTGAAGTGAAACAGATACTGTTGTCATGCTTAGAAGGCTCAAACGAGATTTCTGATGTCTGTAGTGGAGTGATCAGTATAGGGCATGTAGAACACGATATAGAAGTGGGTGAAATGATCGGTGGTGGAGCAGATGACATAGGAATGAATGAGTTGTTGTCAGGCATTGTGGGTGAACTGATCGGTGGTGGAGCAGATGACGTAGAAATGAGTGAGTTATTGTCAGGCATTGTGGGAGTAGGTTTATTATTCAAAACCGAAAGTGGGTGTTCAGGTAGGGAAACTGAAGATAGACCAGAGGAAGTGGAAGCAGGTGTTTTAGGTAGAAAATTTGGGTTTGAGTGCAGATGACTATCTGATGGGGGAATGAGTTCGGTGCTAATGTTCGGTAATGCAGTTCGATGAAACTCACCTAAGTGCAGTGGAGATGATTCTGAAATTTTCCCTGAGCGGTGCAAACGGGACGATCATAACTCCTGGAAGCATACGGACTATGCACTCTCATCCAAGGTCCAAATGCTTGTCGTGGATCAAGAGGGCCATGAATAAACCTTTGTGAATATATACTCTCATGTTCTTCATGTCCAAGTCGGCCACAAGAATAACAAAACTCAGCAAGTCTTTCATATTTAAACCGAATCCAACCTGGAGGCTCATCATCCCGTTGTAGGAAAACCTAGATGATAATGGAGAATTAATGGAAACTGCAATTTGGAGTCGGAGAAAACGTTGAAGGAATCCACTGGAACAATTAACTGTATCCATGGATATAAATCTGCCAATATAATTACCAATAAGCTCGAGCATTGTCTGCAGCCATACGATTTGGGGGAAGATTATGTACTTGAACCCAAAACAGAATTTCGTTGAAATCCAATTCTTCAAAGGAAAGATGAGATGGCCATTCCCTTAACACAATGTGAGCTTTTAGTGTCCAAAGTCCAGATGAATATGTGTTTTTTGTCTGAATTTGAAGAAAAAACACAGAGGTAGATGTTGACATCTAAGAATGAAAATTCC
>JANUWF010000775.1:0-46324 GCA_026120185.1 Voacanga thouarsii | reverse complement strand
AAGTCGGTTTGGATCATTTTGTTGTCTGGTGCAGTTTGACCCTTCCCGAACAATTTCAGAAGTCTTTCCAAGTTTTTTTTCCTTGTAATTTTCTTTTCTTTTGGAGTTCTCATATCATACAAGGTTATTATCTTGCAATGGTTTATTTATTGTGATAAGTAATTTTGTATGAAAAATGGTTAGTAAAAGAGGAACCATCTTAGGATTGAATAAGATCATTTTAATTTTATTATTATAATGTTAAATCCATTATTTGGTCAAATAAGAATTAAATGATAAAAATAGTGGGTAAAAAGTTTATTTTTGGATTCATGACCATTTTATTTAATTTTGTGATCAAATGCACAAAGGTTTTTGAGACATTAATTTTGCTCTAGATAAAACAATTAAGGAAAATGTTTTTCAAAATGGAACTAAGGAATTTAAAATAAAATTCATGGTTTATTCTTCCATTAATTTTGCTCTAGATAAAACAATTAAGGAAAATGTTTTTCAAAATGGAACTAAGGAATTTAAAATAAAATTCATGGTTTATTCTTCCGAAGTGTTTTATTCTTGACATGGAGAATAATTTCAATTTAAGCATTTTAAATTTAGTTCCTAGAAAATGGTTTTAACTTAAAAAGTGAAAATAAAAAAAATCACAAATTATTCTCATAAAGGGTTTTATCTTTGACATAAAGAATAATGGTTGAATTTTCGAGATTTTACTAAAGTTAATGAGAACCAAATATTTATTTTATGAAAACGTTTCTCCCAAAAACCTATTTTTCTGAAAAGATTACGTGGGAAAGGGGGGGCCTACAGCTTCCATCACAGATTCCTATTAGAGATTATAGTTATCCTCGTGTCATTCTGAGCATGAACCCCTATAGGATGGATTTCTAAGAGAATCTAGTACTAACGAAGGAATTATAATTATTGCCTAGGATATGTGTTAGTGTCAACCATCCTATCGTTGGAGGCATTAATACTAGATTATCCGCAGGTGATAACAGTAGTGGCCATTCTATTGATGGAGCTAACTTTGGATCATTAAATATTAAGGAAGTTTAATTTGTGATGGTCATACAGTTAACTTAGAAAATTTTTAACCTTTCTACGAAACTCTGTCAATTTTTCATATTTTTTATAATAGTTTTTAATATCATCGCACACCATGTTTGCTAACAAAAGCGCAAGGTAGGAAACACTTAGAGCAATCACGCATACTAGGATGGCTGAAGGGCACCGATTCACGAGAAAAAGCTCAAGACGATTACTCACTTCAAGGAGGCCAAGGTCCTAGGGGCAATGATATATCCTAAAAGCCAAATTAACATGATTTTTGAGACTTTTCCTAATTCTTACTCTCAATTCATTCTAAACTATAGCATTAACGAGTTGAGTATGTCTTTGACCGAGTTAATAAAAGAACCCTAGCCTGCTGAAAAATCGTGAAGCCTATCTCAAAGGTTCTGGTTACTTGTTTTATTTCATCTTCTAAAACTAGGGCCCAGACCAAGAAGTTTAACAAGAAGAAGGCCTAGAACAATGTAGGGGCCAGCCTAAGAGATCCAAGTCCAATCTGTTCAAGCCTAATGCCGAGTCCTAGGGCAAGTGTTTCAAGTGTGGCAAGAAATGGCACTTCAAGAAAGATTGTCCAAAGTTCTTGACCCAGTCCTCCTCAAGTACTACTCTTCATTTAGAGTCTATTTTGATTGTTACACCATCATTCACTTAGATTGTTGATTCTGGAGCCACTGACCATATCTGTAACTCCTTGTAGGGGTTCAACAAGATAAGAAGACTTAATTAAGAAGAGCATGGACTATAAGTAGGAAATAGAGCACAAGTGTGGGTTGAAGCATAGGAGACTTGGAACTTTTATTTGCTGGTAATTGGATTTTAGGTTTAAAAGATATTTTATATGATTACAATTTTAAACCCAATTTTATTTCAGTTTCAAGACTGACTAATCTAGGATATTCTATTTATTTCCATTCTAGTATTTCAATTAGTAGAGATAGAAAAATAATTTATTTTGGAAACATATGTGGAAATCTCTTTTATATTAATCCTATAAGTAGTCAAATAAATAATACTCAGGCTAAACCTAGTAATAAGAAGAGAAAGACCACATCAAATAACTTGAATTTATGGCACTTCAGGTTATGACATATAAATCCTAATCGAATTCAAAGGTTAATCCAAAATGGGTCTTAGGACTCATTGAAATTGGAGAAATGGCCTCAATATGAATCTTGTCCTATGGAAAAAAAAATACCAAAAAGTCTTTTGCTCAAAAAGTGAAAAGGGCCAAAGGAATATTTAAGTCAGTTCACACTGTTGTTTGTAGGCCTATGTCTATACTAGCTAGAGGTGAGTATGAATATTTCATCACTTTCACGGATAATCATATGTGTTTTGGTTATGTTTGTTTAATGAGGTGCAAATCTGACTTCTTGGATAAATTCAAGTAGTTTATGAATGAAGTGGAGCCTCAAACAGGTAAACTAATCAAGAAGCCACTGCAAAAAAATAGCTTTTGGCAATGCCATAGAAAGTATGGCAAATTGGTCCCAATCTGTGGCAAATATGCTTGTGCCATAGACACGCCACAATTTTCAGGGCGTGGACATTGCAGCTGTTGCAAAAAGTTAGTTGTTGTTGTTAAACCGTGGGGAATGCTATCTGCCATAGATTAACCATAGTTTTAGAAGCATTGTAAATAAAGTGTGGTATATGTGATGATCTTATTGCCACATTTTTTTTCCAATGTTTTGTAATTGTGGGCAAAGATTTTTAATTTTTTGTCATAGTTTTTCCAACATTTTCACACATGAATATCATTTGTTACAATTTAACTTCCATTGGAATTAGTACTTTTTGTCACAGTTATTTTCCAAATTAATGTAACTGTGGGCAATGTCCATTTGCTATAGTTTGTTTGCTATTGTAATTAAAGCATTTTGCCACGAAATTCTCAACATTAGAAAATTTCATTTGTCAGAATTTAATAACAATTTTTTTTATGTTGTTATATAATAATCTTTTTCACTACAAATGCAAATCCGTAGCGATATTGCATTTATTCTAACAACCTTGTTTGAAATTATATATCCATAAGAAGTGTAAAACTGTAACAATATAATCATCTACTCAATGAAAAGCTCCGATATGAACAATCAAATACTATTCATTGATTGAAAAATCAAAATGCCATCTTTCAGTAATAGTATCTTAATATACACCAAAAAATTAAAAAGAGTTTGATAAGTAATATTAATTCAAAATACTCCAAAACAAAACCGTAATATTAACTATGACATCCATCAGAAGTCATAGAAATTCATGAAGGACAAAAATCAATGCCACAAGTAAATGAACCTTCAATCACCTCGATCTTCAATCATCCTATCATTAAGAAAAAATGAACAAGATTAATTCTCAACAAAGCTTCTAAAATTTATTTTTTCATCCAACATAAATTAAACTCATTACTAAACCATTCTAATTAAAGAAACTACAAAATATGAGGTGTTTCCTGTGAGAACATACAAAGAGAAGCAGATAGCCTGATGTGAGATTAGAACATGCAACAACGAGAACCAAGAATTCCAACTTCAATTGGCATTCAAGAATAAATAGTAATCAAATTTAACAAAAATTTTAAGTTTCCTCGAACTTGAATTTTTAGCTCTTGTTATTTTAACTACTAACAATACGTATGGTTATCTGCCTTGATGGATACAGCTTTAGAATTAGTGAACTCTTAGTGTGCAACAAGAGCCAAAATGAACACCATATAGGAGGAATAAAGCTATTACAAACAACCAGACTTGAATAGCAATTCGAAAAATAGACAATGAGGAACATATTCAAATTTATGAACTCATGCATAAGGAAGTTACATGGCTAGATATTAAGACTTAACTACATGCCATGAGGCATTCTCCTCACCTAACTTGCAAATACATAAAATCCAAAAATGCAGTAGTCCTTCTAATTCAGTATACATATAAGCACTAAGTAGAAAGTAGAACCTGAAAATGGCTACTACTATTCTTGAACGTTAAAGCATACAAGCAAATATAATTATTAATCTCCAATTCCATTCATGAATTACAAAGCAGCTAAGGAAATATCATATGAACTCATCTCAGTAGAAATAATGCAGTGGGAGTTTCAAAAGTGGAAAGGGAATAGGAATTTCAAAAACTAAGTGTCTGACATGCAAGGATAAAAAGCTAGAAAGAGTTAGCATGCCCTTGAGGAACTACAAGAAATGGTTCAACTAAAAAACTAAAATTGTTCTCCCAATTTATAAATAACACACCAAATAAGAAGCAATAAAGAAACCATATAGTTGTCACCAAATTAGATCAATCAAACATGTCATGTTGTAACACTAATTGGACCATATATAAAAAAAGAAATAAGCTAATTGGACCATATATATCAAGCAAATGGTTGACTTTATAGCAACTTCATATGTACAAAAAGAAATAAGCTAATTGGGCCATTTTAGAACTTAGATCTCACAACACTATTCATTGTTTCCAATAATTCCAAAAACATCAAAAGAAAAAGAAAAAAAAGCAATAGGACACCTCCAAAGCTCATTTTGTCGATGAGTGTTTAATTATTCAAAGATTCATGCATAAAGGTTTTATTATGATTCTATACATGTCCAAAAAACTCAGGGAATTTCTAGGAGCAATCTACCCTACAAACATCAATGTGCTTCCTATTGTAAAAAATAATTAGAGGTAAAATGGTAGCACTAGCCACAGTTCCATCCATGTTTCTATTGTTTTTCCTTCTCAAGTAAATTTCCAACCAAATTCCAGCAAATACATTGCCCACCATAACATATTCCCTCTTTATTACATCATAAATAATGAGCTAATGAGATGCCAAAAGTAGATCACAACTTGGCATAGCCCAAAAGTCTAGGAGCTTTACTCTTTGAAAAACTACAATCCATAAGAAATATAGGACTTGAGCACTAATGGAAATTTCACTAATTATCAAAGAAAATCTGCATGGCACATTTTTTAGCTGAAGAGGCTAAGGAGCATGATGTAGCAATCATATCACTAAAACATTTTGCCAAATCACTTACTTGAGTACCAATGTTGAATAAGTCACTTGCACGTTTTTATTTGAAGATGAGTAACTACTTGAGAAGACATCTATAATCTACAAAATTATCAAATACACAATTAATAAACTAATATTCAACTAGTTATGCCAATAGAAAAGGCAATATGGATGGCATAAGAATTTAAGAGTGCATCACTCAATAACTAATGACAACAGTTCAAATTGAAAATGAATGAAATTAGCTAATTCAAATGCTTATAACATCACTAAGCAAACAAAGAAAAGTAGCAAGATAATATTGAAGCAATTGTTTTCAAGCAAATCACTAAAGCCTTCTCCTTGCGGCTCTTGGTAGCACAGGCCAGCCCTAACGTAGCAAAATCCAAACAGATATAGAATTAGCTACCCTCTTGTTCCTTTTTCCAAATAACCCTAAGGCTCCAAACAAAAGACACACAGCAACTAGATGAAAATGCAAGAACATGTCTAATAACGATATGAAGCATCTCTATGATCATGGACTTCCACAAACATAAATTTCAAAGAAGAAAGAAAATGGATAGATCTCCTCCAAAACCAAAAGAACCAAGAAATAAACACAAAAATACACGAACATGTCTAGCCAATCGAAACATCAATAGGCATGCAAGCTTAAAGAGAAACAAAAAAGGATATATTTCCTAGAGGGATCTCATGTATTAACCTCAACATGATGCTTATCTAACCAGTAATGGTAGATTAAATTCTTGAAACGATTGGCCACAACACGGATACTGGTCAGCAAATTTGCATGAAGAGGAGAGCCTGTTGTAACCTTCCTGATTAATGCAAAAAGCACATCTTGTAAAATCAAGCCAAACATTAGCAAATGGATTTTTTCTGGAGATATCAGATGCTAAAATTTGTGCATCTTCTACAGGGTAATTTTGCTTTCTTGAAATATGTAATATATTTACTAAAAAAGAAGAAAAGTTGAACATTGTAAAAACAAATTCCAAAAATAGACACTAGTGTTCCTCCTAGCCTTTTCAAAGATAATCACATATGGAAGGCAAAAACAAGGATGGTAAAGTTCAACAGCCTCCTAGCTACATAGTTCCATCAGGTCATTGTAAGCTTAAGTAACATTGCATCAGATATACTCAAGAAAGTTGTTGTATTTTGGCCTTTTAATAGGTTCACTTCTATAACTAAAATTACATCAAGATAGAAAACAAGTCATATACAAAATGGATTCAATATCTTAACAATCGCTAGCACAAGCGAAAAGTAAAATAACTAGCTATTTTACCATTTCTAGTGCTGATATGTTTGGAAAGTATACTTGCTCCTACGGGATGTAGTATAATCATCCTCAGAAGATCAATAACTGCAACATAAAATGGAAATTAATCAAACTAGTGAAGATTTGTTAGGTTCATGTTAATCACATAGAGAAGAACAATCAATGTAAAACAATTGTACCAAATTAATTCTAATACACCTAACAATGACCTTGATCTTTTCTAGTAAAGATCTTTTTGCATATTTTGCTACTCGCGTTAGAAAAATATTGATCAAGCATTTATTAAATTACGTAAAATCTCTTGCAATAAACCGAGAGAAAAAGAAAGAATGATGACATCCAAAATTTCAATACAATTACTAAAAACATCCACCATAAAAAATAAAAGCAAACTATTTGTTGCATACTTATAAAGGGAAAAATAATACTTGCATGAGAAGAAGTGAAAAAGTATACCACTCTAATTGAAATGGCTTCTTTATAAAGATGGAAATAAAAATCTTGGTCTACCATACATGACTTGTAAATCTGGACAAACCAACAATTTTGGTAAGAAATTACATTCACACAAGTCAAATAGTAAAATAAAGAGTTGATTCAATATTCTTGTCGAAGGAAGTTAGATAATCGACAACATTTGTCTTCCTCAATTTATTCCCTACTAAATGAACTATTATGAGTTAATGTATCAATGCTCCATCTGACATATTTAACAAACTTACATGCTACTAAAAGTTCAAACATAAATATTCAACTACATGTATTAGAGTTAGGTCCTAATATCTAATTCTTTAAACAAACTGCAGGAATACTATTAGGACAACCAATATGATCTCCTGTTTCAACTGTCACATGGCCATTCTAAATAATATGCATCACAATGAAGTTGAAAAATATTCCCAATGTACCTTGCTAACCCATAACTATGGAGAAGAAAAAGTTGCAACACAAATACAATGAAGGCAAAGAAAACCATTTAGCTTAAGAACGCATTATTACTAGGAAATTGCATTCCAATTTTCCAAGCTTTTAACAACTTTAACACCAAAGCAACATCATCCTTTGCAAATCTATTGTTGTGATAATTTGATAACAACTTTACCAAGGCTGCTTAAACTATGTCCAAATGGTTTATCCAAGTTCCTATGACTTCTTTACATATAAGACTATATGAAATATCTAAGTTCCTGAATGTGTTTATCTCGCAAAGCACCTATCTATGAACATTGATCTACAAATTAAGTATGCAACAAATTTATGGACATGTCAAAAGTATGTCCAAATGATAAATTATCATCTATATCTAACTAGGCTAATATGTGCATATGTTTACTTGGGTTGCATTTATAGTCGTCTCCAAAGAAACCATTTTGATGTTAATGAACCTTTGAAATGGAAATATAGATCAACAGAAGATTGTGACAAGAACTTGTAGTTCCAAGAAAGAGAGAAAGCACATAGTAATGAAGCAGTTGTAGATGAGTATTGTGGGTATGTCCTAAGCCAATGAAGAATTGCATTAATAAAATGTCGTATCCCTTGTCTTCATATTTCATCCACTCGAGTATTAAGTGTACTAATTTGACCTTGAAAATTGGATAGCATGCTTCTTTGCTTTAAAGACTAATATTTCAGATTGCATATGTTAAAGTTTTTACTAAAAAAATTCCATGTAAACAAAATTAACTACACATAGAGTATTACCAAATCACCCAAACCAATAGAAGATTAAGTAGACAACTATCTTGAGCCAGCTCATAACACATTATATCTTTACTATTGGAATCGTAATATTAAATTTCTGTAAATCAAAGATATAGAAGTATACAATTTATCATCATCACAGTGTCGTTGCACAACCAAAATTCAAGAAAATAAATTAACTTGGGAACAAAAAAGAACACACCTAGTTGAACAAAGTACAATTGTCCCCAAACTCAATTCCTTTATACCAGCCCTTCAATTTTCCAATCGAGACTAAAATTCATCATATTCTAGAAATTGAGCAGAAAAAAAAAAAACTTGAATTCTCTACAATACAATTAAAACTTAAAGAAAGTACTGATATTGACAATTCAAAACAATAAAATAAAAGAATTTTACCCAGCAAGGGCCACCTTGAGAAGAAAATTTTGTGTAGTCAGAAACCTAAGAAACACCTCAAATTTGAGACCCATTCCAGCCCATTGTCCAAGTGAGCTTCCAGAAACCTAATCCTTGAAAAACCTCAAGCTTTTGTGCCATAGCTCTGGCCCAAGTTGCATCATCAATGTTGCCATGCAAAGCTTGAAGGTTTGTGATGTGTGTGGTCAGATTGTGGGAGAAAGAAAGTAGAGTATGGTAATGGGAAGTGAACGGGAAAAGGAATAGGAAAAAGAAAGAGAAGGATACACATTGAGGAGTATGAAGAGAAGGAGGCGCGGTGATGCCAGGGTTTTATGGGTAGAGTTGCCCATCATGATTCCATCGATGATCATGGCATGGTGTGGCTGAGAGGTTGCGGTAATCAGTTGGGAGAATAGAGGGTTGAGAAAAAAGAGGGAGGGCAGAAGCTTTTGGTCACAGTGGCACCACAAAAGAGAGAAGATGAGGCGAACAATTTCTAGTCGTGGTAGATGAGAAAAGAAAAAGGGAAAGGGAAGGGGAAAATGGAAAAGAAAAATGGTTGTAAAATAGGGTACTCATACCATTTTATGTTTTTTAACAAATGAGAAATTTTAAAAATAAATAACTTAAATAATTAAATTACCTTTAACATCCAAACTTTGTTATACTTTTAACTCGAATGCTTAGCGGAAAGAGAGAGAAAGAGAGAAACATTTTCCTTCCTATTCCTTCTTATTTAACTGAAATGATATATATATATATATATATATATATATATATTCTCTATTGTAGAAATGAGAGAATAATATATATATATATAATATTTTTATTATGTTAAATTTAAAATTATCATGTATCATGTAAAAAACTTATAGAGTCTTTTACGTGAAAATCCTCTTTCTTTTTTTTCTCCTTTTCTTTTTCTTTATCGTACCATTTCTTTAATGGTGCTAATGGTACATGGGTATTGATATCTACATTTACAGATTCCTTAATTTGATTAGATTTTGCTTTAAAAAAATTTTTTAGATTAAAATTTTATTATTTTGCCCATTAATGGCGCTAATGGTACACGGGTATTATTTTATTACAGATTCCTTAACGTAATCGGATATATTTTTCTACATAATCTAGCACAATCTTTTAGCCTATAACCTAACACATTTATAAAGATAACTATATCAAAATAATGATTCAATCGTTAGATTAGTTAAAATTGCTTTAAAAAAAAAAGTATTATGACCAATTGTGATGGTAATCGAATATATTTTGCTGCATAATTTAGAATAATCTCTATATAAAAGTCAAAAACCTAATACAATTTTAAATATAACCATATTAAATTAACGATCCAACCATTAGATTTGTTAAAATCATAAAAAAAAAGAAAAAAGAAAAAAGTGTTATGATCAAATTTGAAGGTAATCAGATATATTTTTCCACATAATCTAGCAAAGTCTCTATATAAAAGTCCATAACCTAACATATTTATAAACATAAGTATATTATATTAACGATCCAACAGTTTGATTTGTTAAAATTGAAAAAAAAAAAGGTGTTATAACGTAATTTGAAGGTAATAAGATATATTTTGCCACATAATATAGTATAATCTCTATATAAAAGCTTATAACCAAACACATTTACAAAGATAAGCACATGAAATTAATGATCCAACCATTAGATTAGTTAAAATTACTATAAAAAGTATTATGACCAAATGTGAATATAATTGGATATATTTTTCCACATAATCTAGAAAAATCTGTATATAAAAGCCAATAATTTAACGCATTTCCAAAGATAAGGATATCAAATAAATAATCTAACTGTTAGATTACTTAAAATTACTATAAAAAGTAATATGACTAAATTTGAAGGCAATCGGATGTATTTTTCCACATAATCTTGAATAATCTCTATATAAAAACCAAAAACCTAATACATTTTTAAATATAACCATATCAAATTAACGATCTAACCGTTAAATTTATTAATATAAAACAAAAAAAAAGTGTTATGAGCATATTTGAAGGTAATCAGATGTATTTTTTTCACATAATCTAGTATAATCTCGATATAAAAGTCCATAACCTAACATATTTATAAACGTAAGCATATCATATGAACGATCCAACCATTAAATTTGTTAAAATTGCTTTAAAAAAGTGTTATGATATAATTTGAAGGTAATCAGATGTATTTTGCCACATAATCTCTTCACAAAAGCTCATAACCTAACGTATTTATAAAGATAAGCATCTCAAAAATAACGATCCAAATGTTAAATTAGTTAAAATTGAAAAAAAAAAAGTATTATGACCAACTTCGAAGTTAATCGGATATAATTTTGTACATAATCTAGAATAATCTCTATATAAAAGCCAAAACCTTAACACAATTTTATATATAACCATATCAAATTAACAATCTAACTGTTAAATTTGTTAAAATCACAACAAAAAAAAAAAAATGTGTTATGATCAAATTTGAAGGTAATCGGATAAATTTTACCATATAACATAGTATTATCTATATATATAGAAGCCCATAACCTAACACATTTACAAAGATAAGTACATTAAATTAACGATCCAATTGTTAGATTAGTTAAAATAGCAGAAAATGGAGTATCCCTCCTCATACCATGGTCGCTAGACAATAATCACAAAATGGAGTATACTAAAATTTATATACTTCTACTTTCTACTGTTATATCTCTTTGTTTGATTGCAGAAAGTCAATTTTATTCTAGCAAAATAAAGAATTAGGCAAAGAGTGTACATAAGTAGTTGGTCCAAAAACTATATAAATTAATAAATTAGCAATATAAAGATTTGAACACAGAACCATTTGAATATAAACAATTACGTCAACTATGGTATCTAAAGAAAGCTTCCATTTTATGTTGATATTCTTTAATATTTGATCAAATAAGAAAAAATATGCTTTTTCCACACAATTTTTAAATCTGTAATAAAAAAAAAAACTGTTACCTATAGAAACATAGTCATGGCAAAATAAAGTTTTACGAAAAAGGTTTATATGCCACGAAATTCAAAACTATAGCAAAAAACACGTTTTCACCACAGATTTTTCTATATTGCAAATAAAAGTGTAGCCAAAAGCCCTTTTTTTTTTTTTTTTGTAGTGAGCTTAGATCGGATCGTAGTGGAGTGTATCTCCTTGGTGAATTCAAGGACTACTTGGCATATCAAAGATTAGTATCTCGGTTGACTACACCTGGGACGTCCCAACAGATAATGGAGTAGATAAGAGAAAAAATAGAACTTTGATTGAAATGGTCAAAAGTATGATGAAAAATTCAACTCTTCCTATTTATTTTTGGGGATATTCTCTAGAAACAGTAGTATATATTTTGAACTTAGTGCCATCGATATCAGTACCTATGACACTTTATGAGATGTGGACTGGATGAAAACCCAGTACGAATCATATCAAGGTAAGGAGTTGTCCAGCTTATGTACTGACTAAGGGAAGTAAGCTAGACCGAAGATAAGAATTGTGCTACTTCGTTGAGCATCCAAAAGGAATAAGGTGATAGGAATCAAATTAGGTTTGCATGCCATTTTCAAGAAGGGGGAAGAAGGACAAAATCACACTTCATGGTTCCATGGGTAAGAACAATATTCAAGACGATTCAAGAGAATTTTCAAGACAACAAATTTAACAAACCCAAGTCCAAGAAGATTGTGAAGAGATGGATGGTAAAGGAAAGGCCAAAAGATGCACAACACAAGTAACAATTCATGTAGAAGATCAAGTCAACCTTTAAATATGGATTGAAGGCCAATGGAGTATCAAGAGGAGCTCAAACTGATCAACATTTTATTTTGAAGATCAAGGGAACACATAAAAAAGAAATGGAGGTCAAATGCGCTAGGATAGAAGTGCAACAAAATAGGGGGAAGGTGCCCAAAGCCGAATCGGCGCTTGCTAAGAATGATGGAACCGGCGCCTACCCTAAGCTGGCTTGATTCTATCTTGGATAGAACCAAGCTGGCACTGGCTATGTGTTCCAGAGCCAGCGCCAGCCAAAGTCGGGGCAATCCCAAGTTTTTGTTATTTTTCTTGTTTTCAGCCTTTTACATTTGTAATTTAATTTTCACGGCTTTTATTATATTTTAATATATTTTTAAGGCTTGTAATAGGGCCTTAAAGCTTGTATTAAGGCCATTTAATAGTTAGGATTAGTTTGCTAATTAGTATAGGGCATGACATCTATTTATATGACATTGTAGCTCTTGTAAATACAACTTTTGGATATGTTAATAGAGAAATCATTTGTTCTCTCTAAAGAGAGTTCTTGTGGGTGTTCCTCTTGGATGATTCCCAAATCAATCAAGACTTCTCTTACGGTTTAGTCCAACCTAAGAATCTAGTCTCTAATCCTCTTAGGATAGATCACTGTTCTTTCTAAAGTGGGTCTTAGATTTCTAGCTAATCTAGGGTTCTTTTAGGAGTTCAATTGCTTGCCTAAATCTTCTCATCCCATTTATTCTTAACCCTTCTTGGGTTAGGGGTATTTGTGTGTGAAGGATTTGAAAACAAACAGAGAGCATGCATGGTGGAATAAAAATGGAGAGAAAAATCATAACAGAGCATGGCAGCAGCATGGAGGGATTAAAACCATACCTCTTGGTGCCTTAAACTTTGAAGATTGTAGGAGAGTTGATTGAAGCACAAAACCAGCTTTCTTCTTCCCGTGGGTTGAAGCTCCGGTTGCCAACTTCTTCACCTCCGGTGAATGAATGCCAGGCTTTTCAATTCTCAGAATATTCTTCAGCCTAATCTTAGTTGGTGAGCACCGAACTTGGGTTGAGAAGAGAAGAGGATCGGATTCATATATTTCCTCCGTTGGTTTCCTTGGCTTTGCTTCTTATATAAACAAGAACAAAACCAAAACCCAGTAAATCAAGAGCCATACACTTTGTCTCATTCTCGGTTGGCTTTTGATTTTCTCCTGATATGAACCAAACCAGAAGCCAGAAAACCAAGAGACACACACGAGAGGGAGAGAATTTAATTTTTTTTAATTTTCTTTTCCACATAGAAAGCCAAGAGTCATGAAACCAATAATAATTATTTTGATAAAAATAATATTCCTAGGATTTATATTTCAAACACCCGAATATTATTAACAAAATAAATTTTGGCTTCTCCCTAAACTATTTTGAACTGTGTCCGGAAAAATCCTATTGTCCAGGCTATTGGGACAACAAAATATTTATTATTTTTCTTGGACCCGAAAAGCCCAAAATAATAAACATTAATTATTTTCCTTATGATTAAATAAATAACCCAATAAATAATTAATGTGCCCAAATGAACCAAAAAATAATTAAACTTTAATTTTTTATTTCTTGGGATTAATAAAATAAATAACCTAATAATTAATTAAGTATTGTTTTTTTTCCCTCTAGTTTAAGCCCCGGTTAATTTTCTAATTATTGAAACTGGACCTCGGCCCCGAATAATTAATTAACCAATTAAACCAGTATAATAAATTTCTCTCAATTTATTTTTTTCCAATCTAATAAATTAGACTTCCCGAATAAAATATAACCCTCTCAACCGAGATCAATTTCTCAACCCAAAAATAATTAGGATTTACAGAGCTATTCCGAGGACCAAAAAGACACATCGCCTTGGTTACTAAAATGACCAAAATACCCCTACTATATAAATAGATGTATTTTTCATTTTAATATTTCCTAATATCACCATAAGGAAATATTAACCCCAAGGACAACGTCTGTATTAGCAAAGTCTTCGACTTACAGGTGAAATGACTAAAATACCCCTCTACACATCGCCGTACATTTAGAGAGGAAGAAGTGTACTAACACCCCTCTAAAAGACATCTACCATCCTTAGGCTTCTAGTCCAATGATCCACAACTTCCTGGAGTGTTTTCGCTTTCCAAGAGAGCTACCCTAAAGCAAACATCCAAGTCATGTTTCCCAGTGGCCTTGGATATTTAGATCATTCAGACAACCACAAGGGGCGATATAGTGTAGAAACTATCTTGTACAAGTCTGTCTTAACTAACTAGTCATACACACCCAACATGCAAGTATATTGGCCCTACGATAGAACCTCAATTATAGCATATCAAAGTATATGCTTCCAGCTTCGTCAGACCACCAACTCATACTCAAGTCATAGAGTACTAGTCCACGTTGTAGCGGTAGTAGTCTAGATTTCTACCATATAGTACTTTTAGAAACTACTACTACACGTTGTATTCTACGTATTCGAAATACGCTTATGTCATGAAGTGAGTGGACTACTCACTGGCTAAAGGTAAGCCATTCCCCATTTGGAATTAATAACATAATAACCTAAACATGATGAGATTCTCATTCTCATCAATTGGTTAAGAACAAATGTTTATGTGTTTAAATAACCCATGATCCATACCTTACTGTAAAAGACCACCATTCACATGGATAGTTATTTAAACACAATGGGTCTTTTCTAAACGAAAATGTGCACAAATAAAGAAAATTAATTCACAAACGACTTTTGAAAAATAAATTCTTTTATTAAAAATATTCTATATTTATATCAGAAACCTAGTCTAAGAGGGCATACATTCCAACAGTGTGTTGATTTAGTTGGCTAATTTATTATATTTTAGATTCTAGATAGGTCGTTTTACCTAAGATTCTAGTCTTGAATAGGTCTCTTGATTTTAAGCTTCAAATTTCAAATTGGTGCTTCCAAGATCATATCACATGGGGTGGATACTTTCACCATCCTCAAGAGCAAAAGGTATTTATATGTAGTCATGCTAGATATTTGGAGGATGAACAAAGTATATCCATTAAGGTCTCAAGTAAGGTGGATCTGGAAGAGAAGTTGATTGATATTTCTACTTCTAGCACCCTAGTTAAGGAACCTAAAAAGGCACAACTAGTTGTTCATATACAAAATGAACTACATCATAGTCGGAGGATATCAAGAGTTCCAGATAGAAGGACTAGAAAAGCATTTGTGGTAGTCTCTGACCATTAGGAATACGATTCTACTAGATACAACGAGGCCATTACTGATGTTGATGCAAAAAAATAGCAAATAGCAGTTGTAAAACCCCTACTAAAGATAACAACAGAAGCACATCAACACCGGGTGTCGCACTGTCTAGTTTCTCGAGCAAAGGGTTTTTATAACAAAAATACAGAGTAAATATATATATAAGGTCCAGACTCAACAATATCCCATACTAATGGCCACACATGTACATATATCAAAGAATCTCATACATGCCATCTCTAACTAGAATAGAAAAAAGTATATAACCAAAAGGGAAACTGTCCAATCCTATACTGTCAACACTGTGGTATCGTCTTTTTATCCATAGGTCTGCTCAGCTCTGGATCATACAAAAAGGGTAAGATAAAGACACGTGTGAGGGACGAATCACCCAATGAGTCCTGTATGTGTTAGTGCTTTAAGAAAGAATAGAGTACATAAAATTTTTGTGAGATAGAATATCATTTGTTCACTAGAAACAATTCTAAAATTATTTAAAGAAGAGTTTATCTAGAACTCAATCATTTTTGGAAAACTATATTTTACTTTCAAAGCATTGCCCCAATTTCAAAATCATAGGCACTTTTCCAACAAAAGGCCGGCCTGTATGCAAGTCTCATAGTCCTTGCCTTTGACGCCACGTATCATTGTATTGAGGCCGTCACCTCCAGTACTCAATCTGTACGTCGCCAGAGAAGTACACCAACTTGCACGTATCATTGTACTTAAACCGCAGCCTACAATACTTAATCGGTGCGTTGCTGGAAAATAAGTGTATGCAGCACACTAAATCTTTTACTTGCTACCACAAGCCAGGGATCCCAAATCCTAATGTCAATCACCGTCGAGGTAGCAAGGGGTTTGAACAATGCCAGTTGTCCAGCCCAACCTATGAACAACCCAAATCACAAAATGCACACAAGGTACAACAATTGCTAGGTACTAGACAGCTAGCCATGACGACTTATCCCAATGTTCTATCACCCTATTTGGGGTAAGACCATACCTAGAACTAGTTAGGTTACTTGGGGTTGTTTATTTATAACATGAGCTAGTACAAAGATCAAAGTCCTTACTGAGTACTCAACGTCACCAATACCAACCCCTTCTGACTGACTAAGCCAGAGGGTTATCTGATCCCATAGAATTTTCAATCAAAACATTTTTGGGGCAAATAACATTTTTCAGAATTTGATCCCACTAATTCACAAGTCAGTTCATCATTCACATAGGCTTTGCAGGGCTAATCAATTCATTCCATAGGCACATAGGCTAATAAAACAATTTTAGGGATCAAAAGTTGTTTTCCAAAAGTCAATCTCATCAAGAGAGATCATTTTCCAAAACTGTGTTAAAATAGGTTAAAGAGTTCTTTTCACACATCAAAATCAGCTTCTAAGAGTATTTAGGTCGTTTTCCCCGTACATGATCCCAAATGTTATTTTTAAGGGTATTCGGGATCATTTTACCGATACCCGATTCCAAAGACTTTTTGAGAGTATTCAGGCCATTTTACCCTTACTCGATGTGAAAGTGTTAACAAGAATTCCGATAAGGATAGTTCCGTCATTTACTAAATACTCAATTCCAAAGGTTTTCATAAAACATTCTAATAATGACATTTGGCTCGTTTTCCAAATACTTATTCCAAAAGGAGTTCATTTCAAGAAATCCAGAATTCTAATTCCAAAAGAGGATTAAATTTAAAGTTTACAAACACATTTTTATAAAATGTTTCAATAAGGGCATTCTAGTCAATTTATGAGCACTTGATTCTAAGAATTACCTTTTTAAAAAATTCCAAGTATTTAATCCAAAAGGAATAAATTCACAAAATCCATACTTTAATCATCCATTGTGGTTTTCAAGCCATTATGAAGTTTATTCAAGTCCAAAATGGCACAAAACAATTCTTGCTCAAATAAACCTTAAATATATTCAGGGATTTTCAAAACGGTTTAAAACATAGCATTTTCATGGAAAAGTGAAGCACACTAGCTTTCAAAAGATTTTAGAAATCAAATGGACTCACCTCGTGACCTAACTAAACTCTTTTCGTTTATAACCGTTCAACCACCGTTTTCACCATTTTTAACATTCCATTGGTCGTTTACTGATAAACCTATGCCGAATATCATTTTTGAGTCAAATCATACTCGGCCAAAAAATAGCTGACGGTTTGCCGATGTGCTCGATAGGTAGCAAATGTTTAGCCAACGGGACTGAGGTTAGCTAACGGTTAAGGAAAACGTTCAATTTTCGATCACATCATTTTTTCGTTATTTGTTTAATTCTTTTGTTTTTCATTCCCCACATCATTTCTCCATTCATATAGAAGGGATTCACTTCTTTTTTCCCCTTTGTTTCATCAAAAGTCACACAATTAAACATCCCTAAGTTCACCATTTTCAGACTCATTTTTCTGGAATTTCACTACTTGACACAAGATTTTGTTTTGAACATAACATTTAATCCACAACTCCGATTTCGCTCTATGATATACCAAAATGACCGTAAGACTTTTAACTTTAATTCTGTATAAGCTTTCGTCAGAGTTCTTGTTCCCTTCCCATGATACAGGGAATAACAGCCCCAGTAGTATTGCCTCAATTCCACTATTCATGCTTTCCTTTATTTTCCTTTAACCTTTAACACCTTGGGAACATTCATTCATTCAATATTCCTTCAAATCATCTTTAATTCTATGATTTCCAAATTCCAATAGCTCACAAGAGCCCCACTTATTCAACACAAATTCATCTTTTCTAATCACAAGCTAGTGTAATCCATTTTTCCAACCAAGTAACTTTCATTTTTATTCTACTTTGGTCATCATCTCTTCAACCAAAACAACCCTTCAAACCACCATGAATATTCACTTCTTCTTCACATAAAACATCATCCATAAACCCTTAGGTAGCCGACACACATATAAGCATACAAAATGTTCATATATAAAGTTCACAAACCCTAGCTTTTGATCCAAAATCAAGATATGTAAATCATGTTTTCATGTTAAAATTCATATCAACATAATCATCATTCAACCAACAACTTTAATCCAAGAAAGGTAGGGTTTTACCTTGTATTTGAGGCTATTTGAAGTGATTTTGCTTCAAGAACTCTCAAAACTCACCAAGAACACACTAGCCTTTTTCTCTCTCTTGTTTAATTCCTTTTTCTCTTGGTTTTTCTCCTTCTTGGCTGCCAAAATTCTGGCTGTATAATAGCCCCCTTCTCACCACCATTCATCGTCAAATGTTGGCCCTTCATCCCTTGTTTTTGTTTAATTGAATGGTGGATATACTTAGGTGTGTTCAAATGAGATTTTTACACACCAACCACTTTTTTTCCTCCACAAAAATTCCCTTCATTTCTTCTTGCATTATTGCCAGCTTCTTGGCCATTTTCCAGCCATTCATCCACCTTCTCATGGTCCAAGTATTGGCCAATCACATTGCTCAGGACCTTAATCAAACGGGTCCACAAGTGATGTGTTCCAATTACAAAATTACATATCAATATTTATTTATTTATTAATTCTTTAATTCCATGAATCTTGCATGAATTCTTCATTCAACCTCTCTTAAATTGACACATGTCCTTGGGCTACCAATCATGAAATGCCAAACGCACCATTTTTAAATGCAATTTTTTATTTTCCTCAAAAATGACTAAAATCGGGTCTGGAATGAAAAAAATATTTTATTTCACCATTCTACTCCAAAAATTCTATTGAATCTATTGGTAATACTTAAATTCTTCAATTCCTTTTGAATTTGGTCAAATTTGCGGTTAATGTCGTGGGCGCAGTCCCAAATGGCGAAAATGCCCTCGGTGACCTGGATGGCATAACTCACACCAAAATGTGTGTTTCATCACACTGATCAAAATTTCTTCTCAATGTATCCTCAAATTCTTATTTTATTAACAATAGGAGCCTTCCAAAGATTTAGGGTACGGGTAGAACAAATCCAATAATTACATCAATTTTCCGACAAAATATTATTATACCGAAATATTCGTCTCAATACACTGATAAACTTTTGTTCTAGCCATTGATATAAATTCTCATCCTATTACAATTAGTAGCCAATCAAAGATAAAGATGTGGGTATTACATTCTCCCCCTCCTTACAAAAATTTCATCATCAAAATTGGCTTACACCTGGAATACATATGGATACTTTTTCAACATCTTCACTTTCGCTTCCTAAGTTGCATTTTGTACAGGATGATGATTCTACAATACTTGTACAAGTGGAATTTTCTTTTTCTGCACACCCTTTTCAATTTACTCTAAGATATTAATAGGATTTTCTTCATAATTCAAGCTTGAAGTTATCTCAGTAAGCTCTTTATTCAAAATGTGTTCCGGATCGGCTATATATTTCTAAACTTGGACAACATGGAACACATCGGAATACTTTGAAGCTCTACCTGTAACTCTAATCAATAGGTTACCTTCCCAATCCTTTCAACAATAGGAAATGGTCTAACGTACCTAAATGCCAATTTCTTTTCTTTCCTTTGATTCCTAATTGTCACTGTGGGGTTAACTTCAAGAATACATGATCTCATTCTACAAATTTCAAATCTCTCTCTTACGTCAATTCACGTAACTTTTCTGTCTACTCAGTGTCGCTTCCGACTTAATTTTAATCATCTTCATAGCCTCGTCGAACTTTTCAAGATCGAGGGCATCTTATTCACCCGCCCTTCGTCCCTAGACTACATTTGGTTTCATATAGAGCTTTAATTGGGGCCATTCCAATTCGTATGCAAATTTTGCATACACTAAATTCTCAATCTGCCTAGTTCTAAATTCTAAAGTGCCAACCCAAAACATATCTTCTAAAACCCTATTCACTCGTTCGATCCGCCTATCTGTTTGTAGGTGCAGTACTATACTGAACTTTAAGGTTATCCCATATCTCTACTATAATTTAGTTTAAAACTTTGAAGTAAATCTAGGATATCAATCCGACACAATATTAGAGGGTACTCCATGAAGTCTAATCACTTCCTCCATATATATTTTACTTAACTTCTCTAAAGAATCCCGTTGATTAATAGGGATGAAATGAGCAAACTTAGTTAGTTAATCCACCATCACCTATATAGTATCTCGTTCTCTTACTTCCATGGGTAATCTCGTAATGAAATCTATAGTAATTTCATCCTATTTCCATGTTGGAGTAGGCAATAATTATAGTAACCCTCCAGGCCGTTGCTAGTCGGCTTTCACTTATTAACAAGTTAAGCATCGAACTGCAGAGTCCGAAATATCCTTTTTCATACCGATCTATCAATAATGTCATTTTAAATACTAATACATCTTTATGGCTCCTAGATAGATGGTATACTTACTCCAATGTGCTTCTGTTAAAATATCTTGTCTCATTGTAGATTGCTTTGGAATACAATACCAATCTTGGTAATAAATAATTCCATCCTTATCTCTTTGAAACTCATTGCCTCTTTTGTTTCACCTCCTTTTGCATCAAACTTTGCAACTCTTCATCTTATCTTGCTATTCCTTTAATTGTTATAGGAAAGTAGGCTCAATGGATATATTACTCAGCCTTATTTCTCCATCTACTACAACATTTTCAGTTCCGGGATACGTAACATCGGAAGAGCTAATAAGTTTGCCTTCCTACTAAAGGCATCTCGCTATTGTATTTGCTTTTCTAGAATGATACTTAATTGGACACCGAAATTCTTCCGTAAATTCCATCTATCGACATTGTTTCATATTCAAATCCTTCCGGGTAAAACATACTTTAAACTCTTGTGATCGGCGAAGACCTCAAACTCAGACTCTATATAAATATTGTCTCCACTTCTTAAGAGTAAATATAGTAGCTGCCAACTCTAGGTCATGTGTAGGATAATTCTCCTCATGAGGTTTCAATTTCCTAGAGATATAGGCTATCACCTTTCTTTCTTGCATCAATACTCCTCCCAATCCTTTCTTTGATGCATCCATGTACACCTCATAAGGTTTATCCATCTTTGGCAATTCCAAACAGGAGCAGAATTTAACCTCTTCTTCAATTCCTAAAAACTTTTCTTACATTTCTCGGTCCAAATATAAGGAACTTTCTTTTGGATGAGTCGAGTAAAAGGTGAAGCTATTTTAGAAAATCTCTCAATAAACCTCCAATAATATCTTGCTAATCTCAAAAAACTTCGTATTTCAGTTGGTGTCTCAGGATGTTTCCAATTTGTCACCATTTTAACTTTTGCAAGGTCTACTGCAATCCCGTCTTTGGATATCACATATCTCAATAATGCTACTTCTTGTAGCCAAACTCACACTTATTGAATTTTGCATACAATTTGGCCTCTCTTAACATTCCTAAGACTCTTCAAATGTGTTGTTCATGTTCTCAAGGATTTTTGGAGTATGCCAGAATGTCATCTATGAATATAACTACAAAATTATCTAAGTACGGCCAAAATGCCCGGTGCATTAAGTCCATAAAAACTACAAGGGTATTAGTAACACCAAAGGGCATCACCACACACTCAAGATGCCCATATCGAGTGTTAAATACATTTTTCGGTACATTCTCTTTCCGAATCCAAACTTGGTAACATCCTTGCCTCAAGTCTAACTTTGAGAATCATCCTGCACTTTGTAACTGAACAAACAATTCATCAACCATGGGCAATAGACATTTATTTATTCTTTACCATCACTGCATTCAACCCTCAATAATCTATATATATCTGTAATGACCCATCTTTCTTCTTAACAAACAATACAGGTGCTTTCTAAGTTGAAGTACTTGGCCGATTGAACCCTTACTTCATTAATTCCTATACTTATTTCTTAAGCTCCTGTAATTCTATGGGTTCCATTCTATAAGGAGTCCTTGAAATTGGTTTTGTCGATAGAACTAGATCAATGGAAAACTCTACTTCTCTCTTCGGCGGTAACTCTTTCAATTCTGTTGGAAAAACACCTAAATGCTCATTCACAACAGAGACATCTTCGAGTTTTTTAACCTCTCTTGGCTTATTAATTACACAAGCCCAGTATTCAATACACCTTTTTCTAATCATCTTTGGGGCCTTGAGTCCCAATCTAAAAGCATTAATTTTCCTTCTAGCTTCACCTACAAATTCCAATATAGGTTTCCCAGGCCGACGAAAATGTACTACCCTATGTCTGTAGTTAACTTGAGCATGATGCTAAGATAGCTAATCCATACCCAAGATAGCATCATAACCCTCTATGGGTAAACGTATCAAATCTCTTCCCAATATTTCATCTCCTAATAAGAGTTTACAATTCCTATGTATTTTCTCACTAAAAGTTGCTTTCCTAATGGGGTACTGACAATTGTTTCATATGAAGTTTCTTCCCCTTTTATTCCCATAAAATCAAGAATGAATTGGCAACAAAAGAATGTGTAGATCTGGGATCTGCCAATACTTTAGCATTATGATAGAAAAAAAAAAAATAAGGAGCGTACCTTCCACCACTGCAACCTGGTTGTCCATCTTCTCTAACACCACTACTTAACCAGTCATTTGGGGGTTCGATGGGTCCAGCTCTAGAGGTAGAAGCTTGTCTTGAGTCCTCTTTGCCAAGCATTGACTTATGTTCTTGATTATTTCTTCCCGGTCGACTCTATCCTCCCATCCTTCGAGGGTGAGGGCAATTGGAACTCTTATGCCCTACCACTCTATATTTAAAGCATTTAAAAGGGGATCGTCCTCTAGCCGGGCCTCTCCTCCTTTGCATCTTCCCTTTTTTCTGCCATCAGGGCCCTCCAAACCTTTTCTGACTCATACCCCAAAATCCACTTCGATCTCTCTTGCTCATATTCTCATTAACTTTAGGAATAGTCTTAGATAACTATTGGATAGTATTAGCCATCTTATAGAAGGTTTGGAACATAGAATGATCCAAATTTACAAGGTGGGGACCTTCCACATGCGGTTCCTCCATCGTTGGCTCAAGGTTATTTTGAGTAGTTCGCAGTAATCATCCAAAAGTTCATTTAGGAGACATCTGTACAGTTCATACAATTTTGTTGGTGAAATGATATAACATAACTCAAGAGCTATAGTGCACATAGTAGGATCATAACATATATTCATTCTCATTAAACACAAGGCCAGTACAAAATTTATGTGTCGAGCATACAGTCCTATACACTAGCCAAACTATATATATCCTACTACATATATCCATATCTCATCCTCCTACTCATAGTCATCACTATCTGAAATGAGAGGTGCTGAATCAGTAGAAACTATATACGACTTAGCTGTATCGAATCCCTCACATTCATCCACATCAGGATGCAACCAAGCTAGTATGTCTGAGTCTATCTCCAATTCTTCCTCACACTCCTTGACCACAAGTACCTCCATTTCAGGTACCTCTTGATCCCTTCCTACTTCAACATCCTTCAAACATAACATCTCATCTTCTAATACTCTTGTAGTATCCCCGCCAGTACCTTCTCATTATCCTTAGACAACACTGCACCATCAGAGATGCTACCCTCGTCATCATTATCCTGATAGTACGGCTCAATAGCGCCATCAATCTCATTAAAATCGCTACCCACCTTTTCATGTGGTGATGATGTTCTCTTGAGAGTAAGTGTCCCTTCCAGATTGAGATGTCACACAAACGTAGTAATCACGGGCACTGCCAAAGTGTGGTGCCTTGGCCATTTTGTTCTCATGGAGCCCAATGTGTGGTGACATGACTGTTTATTCGAGTGGAGGATTTATTTTGTACAAAGTGTGACAATGAGAAAAACCCACTCCTTGCGAAAAGAGATTGTTTATGACTTGCCAAATTATTTCTACAAATGTTTTACACGTTGCATACACGTACTATTCAAAACACCATGTGCACACATAGGACTTACTGAGATTTATTCTCCCACTGTTTTACATCATGTTTTCAGGGGATAGATTGTGTTGAGGCAGCGGGGCTTGATAGTAGAGGCTTTGGCTATTTTTCCTATGCTGTCCTAGAGGACTTCTGTCATTTATACTTCTGAACAACCTTTGTTTTATTTCGTTTTGCTCCAAGTTAAGCCTGATGTAATAAGAGTATTTCTTTATTTTTCTAAGTTGATCCTTTGGGAGATTGCCTTTATATTTTATATCTCGTTCTAAAGACCCCTTGTCCTACGGGACGGGGCGACATCCCCGCCCTTTTAGGGTACGTAGTCGTGGGGTGTTACACACTAAGCATTTAAAACAAGACAAAACAATTTAGAAAATTTTTCCTTAGAAAACTCATCCATAATGAAGATATAACCTTATTCCAACCATAAATATAAACTTGCCATTCATTCAACCCTTTTAAAAACCTTGTTAACTTATCTATTAAATCAAACAATTCCAAGGTCATCAATGTTAAGTTAAACAAGCTTATATCTAGTACAAGAAAATTATGCCACTCCTTAAGCAAAAACATAGATAATATAAATTATACAAGTCAAACTATTTAACCAATTCAAGTATTATAAACTCAAATTTACAAAACTCAAGTTAATGAAATAAGGAAAACACTCAACCCTCTTTTTTTTCAATGGCTTAGGGAATTGATAGCCTCAAGTGCACGGATTTCTCTTCACATACTGTATTGGCCCCCATATAGTCATCATCATTTTTTTTTTCAGCAAATTTTTTTTTCTTTCTTTTCTTACCTTCTTGCCTTCGGGATAGACTTAAGAGAGTGTGAGGCTTCTTTGTTTCTTCTCTTCCACTCACCGTATTGGCCCCATTTTCAGCAAAAGGTCCCCCCCCCCCCCTCTCTCTCTCTCTCAAAAGATGACAACAAATTTTTTCCACTCACATTCTTTCCTTTTCACTCATTTTTTTTTTTATTTCATCACATTCCTTATTCACAACTCAAAGTCAAGAAAACTTTAAATCTATAATATAAGAAATAATCAACAACTCTTCCCATATTTCATCATATCATCCATATTCAAACTCAAAGAATAAAACAAAACTCTAATACCAAATATAACCAAGGTTAACTTAAATTCTCAAGGCTTAGCAAAAATCCAACTTAATAAACAAGTTTACCTTTTAATAAAAATCAAACCATAATGAATGACATATCCAAAATTAAAACGAAAACCATAACTTTATTATCGACAAATAAGCTCAATTTAGCTCTACAATCTCCAAACTTTCAAATTTTCAAAATGTTCAAATTTTTTCAACAAAATTGTTTGATACCAAGAAAATACCAAGATCATACCATGAAAACACTATGATCATTGATAAAAAAAACTTGGACAAAGAATATTACTAAATCTCTCCCCCATACTTAAACTGGACAATTTCCTCATTGGCAAAAAATTAATGCAAGAAAGCATCTCCGAAGGGGCCAAAAATAATAAAGGGATAGAAAGTTTCAGTAATACTTCCCAAGTGTAATAAAGTGTCAATAGATATCAAAACTAGAAATAGAGAGAAGGCTTGTTCAAGAGGACTTTATTTCTACCTATAAAACAAAGCACAAATAAAAGCTCAAGAAAAATAATAACAAAATAAAAACACACCTAAATAAAAGAAAACAAACTAAAGAAAAATACTAAAAAATCCTAAGAAAGCAAATAAAGACACGACTTACTTCCCCGCACATAAGATGGAGAATATGTTTCCTTATTACTAGGGGAAATAACACCTAACAACTCCAAACACAAAACAAATATACAAACTCTTTCCACTCATCATGCTTCTTCATCAAACATTTAAAAAAGAAATTAATGCTCATTGAAAAAAGTAAGGATGATGAAAGTAGAAATAAGAGAGGTTTTTAAAAAATAGAAGGTTCATGAAAACAAATTTTCTTAACAAAGCAAAACACATAAACCTCATTCTCTAACATTCTTTTAGACACACAAATATCTTTTTCAACATTTAAGTGCACATGGTCTCTAAGGAATGCATCAAACTTGAAAGCACCATTTAACCCTTCAAAAGATTTGTCACAATGAAAATTTCCCTTGAAACCTAGCAATTGAGTTCTTAAAGATGGGATCAAGAAATCAATACTTTTCGACACATCTATAAAAACTAAGTTGCCTCCCTTTGGATGGGGTGAAGGGTGGAATTTGTTAGCATACCCCAAGTGCTTCTTATGATAAAGAATTGATAGATCTAACTCCTTGAGGTATGGAAACTCAACACATCATCATTGAGACCATTGTTCTCCAAGAGGTGAGAGGAACCTACGAAATCATGCAACAAAGAGAGATTAGAATTATTAGCCCATATAGTAGAATTAAATACCTCTCTTGCTGTATTGTGCGATTGTCCCTCGGATCCTCTCTCTTCTATTTGGGAGTCATCTTTTTCAGGTGTATGGGCTTTTATGGCATCCTCAACTAACTTAGCTAGTTGTGTTCTTTGGTTGCTCAATCGTTGAGAAGCTTCTTTATGCCACTTAATGGATGAATTTGAATTGGCAACAAAGGATTTGATTGAAGCTTCAAGTGACGTCTCACTAAAAGCGTTAATCCGAGCTTGCAACCATGCCAACATATCATCATTATAGCCCCTTTGACATTGTGCCCATGAATAATTGTCCATGATGATGTTTTGAACCTCATACTCAAAGAAAAACAAAAAGCAAATCTAAAATAAAAACAAAAATAAAAGGAAGAGCAAAACAAAGAAAAGAAAAATACACAAATTAGAACTATTCACGAGACTACCTAAAAACAAAAGTTAGTGATATTTACAAATACAACAAATGCTAAATCAACATGACTCAAGTATTTCTGGTAGTGCCCATCCCCTGCAAAGGTGCCAAAAACTTGATGCATGTTTTTTAGTGTAGAAAATATTATCAATAAATAATACAATTAATCAAGCTTTAATTAAAATACCAACCACTAAAACCACACATACGGGCAAGTATATCCATCGTATAGTACATGGAATAGTAAGTATCGAATTCACGAAAACTTAGACTCCCACCTTACTGTACCCAATCTTTACTGTTTAGCTAATAAAATAATCAAGAATAAAAAAAAATAAATAAAGATAAAAAAAAGATATAACTTAAGGATGCAATTTCATGTAACTAGACAATTAGATTGAAAACATAAGATTAAATCAATTAGCATTATCCCAATCAATTGTCATATTGGCAAGTAAAATTCAATTATTTTCCAAGTCATAAATCTACTTAGATAAATTCCCCTTTGTTTCTCAATCCATGAAATTACTATCTTTTGATTAATATTAACAGATTTGCCAATCAATCTAATATAACCAAAACATGCATTAGGCTTAATTCCTCATAAGCATGAAATTACCTAATAACCCTTTGCTCGAGGTGAAATCAACTAATCTTTGATTACTTAGTCTTTTAATCTTAACTTTGTTGCTCAAGTCCATTATGGTTAGACAAATACGAAATCAATGCAATGAAACTCCTAACATCATCATCGTAAGTCAATTAGAAGAACTCAAATCAATAACCAATGATAACAAGTAATCAAATACTAAAGATAACAATAGATTGATAAAAAAAAATTCCAATTAACTCAAAATCATAATCTCCAAAATAATATCCAATTACAATAAAAACATTAAGCAATTATTGCTAAAGAAAAGTAAATAAAGGATAAAAGATAAAACTAATAAACAAGCCATTCTTCTTCTCTTGAAAACCTCATTCGAACAATACTCCTTTGAGTGGTGATTGAGTAGCTAGCTTCGATCCTTCAAATCACACATTTCTTTTTACTTTTCTTGTATTTATAAGCCTCTTTGATGCTAAAATTCATTGCTTGTGATGTTTAGTCCGAGGAGAATTCAGAAAGTACCAAATTCACGTACAACCACCTCTGGACATATTGGACCTGGCACCGGGTCTAGTCAGCCCACTTGGCACCAAGTCTACTATATTCTTCTCTATTTTTACAGTTTAACCATAATGGACCCGGCTCTGAGTCCCTTGGCAGGGCCTGATGCCAGGTCTGTTCTGGAATTGTTCACTTTTTGCTCGAAATCAACTCAAATCTACACAAATTTGTCAAAACACTTTTTACAAGCAAAATATCAAATAGAAAGGAATAGGCCTAGTTAATGCAACAAAAGTATATCAAAATAACCTTAAATAATTAGAGAAATAATGGTGATTTTTGCCCCTATCAATATGCTTCTATTATTTTCTATAAAATTCTATTAGTTTCTATAAACTTCTACTTATTTATGAAATGAATATTTTATGCAAAATATTTTATATTTTTTATATTTTATTTAATATTTTATATGTATTATATTTTATTTATTAAGAAATAATCCATCTTATATATATTTGATAAAGAAATATAATGTTATATATAATTTTTTATTTTTGGAGGACAAATTCAAATTGACTTCTTAAACTATTTTATAAAATGAAACAAAGTTCAATTTGAATACTTACCCTATAGGGCCCACACCTTTAATAAAGTAAGGATAGGTGTTCATGTGGGACCCATAATTTTTTCTGAAGTAAAATTGTTATAAGATTTTTATATTGATTTTATTTATTTCTAAAATGTTTGATAGGGGCTAAATTCATCAATAATTTCCTAATTATTTGATGATTTTGTGATACATTTGATATAATAATTAACTATATTCCTTCATATTTGATATTTTGCATTTGAAAATGTATTTTGGTGTTTAATTGCAGAACAAAGGGAAAAACAATGAAAAACCGTTGCCATTGCAGTGCACGACCGGTGCCGGCTTCGTGGGAAGCAGGAGAAATGAGCCAAAAAGAATAGAGCACATCGGTGCCTACGAGTGCACGCCCTGTGCCGACCATGATGGGAGAGGCCGGCGCCGGTTCAAGGCTGTCCCAAGGTGGCGATTTTCCTGTTCATGGGAGGATTTGGGAATTTCCTAAGAGTTTTGATATTTTCCAACTTGTACTCGGCCTAGAACTCTTAGGGAAAGAATTTTAGCATCTTGGGAGCCTATTTAAGCAAGGAAAACACAAGAGAAACATATAAATCTAGGGATCAAAGCAGCCAAACAATCATTAAAGAGGAGATTCATCAATTAAGAGGCATTGTTCAAGAATGTCTTCAAGGAAAAGAAGGAGGGCTTGTCTATAAGTTTTTTCTTTTACCTTCGATTTCTTTTTCTATAACAGTGACGTGATTAATGTTTTCATTGTAATTTGACTCTATTTTGGGATTCATGATTTTTTGAGTTAATTTAGTCTTTTGATCAATTAATTATTTTTCTTGGGATTTGATTACTTGTTTCACTTAAGGAATTGGTTAATTGATTCATCTTATTAACTTTGTTGAAAAAAAGGTTTATAATGGTTTCAATTTAATTAATTTTATATTTGTTATCTCTTATCTTGCTTGAAAAATACATTAATTGTCAAGAACTTGCATAACAAAAAATTAGTTGATGATTGCTAGAATATAGATTCATTAACTAATTTCATGCTTTAAATCACCTAGAATGTATCGGGATTTACGTGTGGATTAACTTTAATGCATCTTTTGGGTGAATTGATTGAGATAGAATATGTTCACTAATTTAACTAAAAGATAGTGATTCCATGGATTGCAAACGAAGTGGGTCTATTTTAATTCCTTCATGATACCAAGATAATAATTGATTGTGTTACTTGCTAAATAATTTTTTGTCATGTCTTCAAGAATATTTGTCTAAATTGTATATTCTTTCATCCTTGAGTTGTATACATATTTCTATATTTTCCTTTTTATTCTCTTATCACTTTATTAGGTTGATTGAACAATGCATGGACGGTAACTAATGGTAGTTGTTCCTTCGACATCGATACTTGTTAATTCCCTATACTATACTTGCGATGAGTATACTTGCTTATATATGTAATTTGGGGATTAATATTTTAATTAAAACTTGGCCAGGGAAGGATTTAAATTAATATGAATTTTCTACACCCGAATTTTATGCAATAAGTTTTTAGCACCGTTGTAGTAGACAATATCATAAAAGCTTAGATTTCATTGATTTAACCATGTTTATATGTATAGATGTCTATATGTAAATATGTATATGTGTTCTTCGTGTAAATAAGTGTCATATTTTTTTTTTGTGGATGAATGTACTTTAATTAACTAACTTAGTTTATGTTTAAATTTTGTACATTAATTATGTTTAATTGATTATGTGTAAATTTGTAATCTCATCGTCTTATTTTTCTTGTATTCTTAACCCTTAGTGTATGACTCAACGATTCCAATGAGAACCAGTCGATTTTGATCTTGAGATTGAAAGAACTTTGATAAGGATTCGGAGGGCACTCGAGGCAAAAGGATAAGCAAGCAAGTTCAACGGGAAAGATGGAAGTTAACCAAAACAACAATGGTAATAATGGTGGAAATAATGGTTGGTGGATCATGGATGACATTGTTAAGCCAAAGATTTCTGGTACAGACTCAAGAATTGCTATACCTAGGGTGGAGGTGAACAATTTTGAGATCAAACCCAACATTATCCAAATCATCCAAAACATGGTACAATTTGATGGGTTACCAGATGAAGATCCTAATGCCCACCTTACTAGTTCTTAAAAATTTGTGATACCTTTAAGATTAATGGTGTTCTCAGAGGATGCTATAAAGTTTACACTTTTTCTTTTTTTTTTTTTTTAGGGATAGAGCCAAATGATGGTTAAAATATTTACCAGTAGGATCCATACCACATGGAATGGTCTAGCTAAGAAATTTTTGGCAAAGTACTTTCCCCCTGCGAGAATAGACAAGCTTAGGACAGACATTGTTGCCTTCCAATAGTTAGATTCTGAAAGCCTTTACAAGTGTTAGGAAAAGTGGAAGGAGATTCTTAGAAAGTATCCTCATCATGGGTTTGAGCTAGGAATGCAAATATAGATTTTCCATAGTGGATTGAACTTTTCCTTAAAACAATTAGTTGATGCATCTACTAGAGGGACTATCAATTCTAAGACCCTAGAAAAAGTGTATGAGTTGGTGGAGAACATTACAAAGAATAACTACTAATGAGGAAATCCGAGGAATAGAGTTCATGTTCAAAGTGTGCATAAGGTGGATGTTGTAGTTGCACCGGAATCTAAGGTTGAGGCACTTACGCAAAAAATGGAACAAATGGTGATGACCCCCATTTCAGGCCGGGTAATGAATGTTAATTGTGATTTTTGTGGAGAAGGGCATCCTAATCATAAGTGCCAAATCATGAGTTCATCCCAAGATTCCTTAGAACAAGCTGCTTTTGTGAGTAACGGGCAATAAGGTAATAATCCCTATAGTGCCACATACAATCCTAGTTGGATCGAAATGTCCTAATTTCTCTTAGAGAAATTAAAACCAACCTAGACCTTCTAATTTTTAAGGTAATCAAATGACTCAACCCTTCTTACCCTACAATGCACCACCATCAAAACCATCATCGGAGGAGTTGGTTAAGAAAATGGTGAGTTCAACTGAGGCAAGGTTCTAAGGAGTGGATGCTATGACAAGAAATTTGGAGGCGCCAATGCACTGTCTTGAAAATTAAATTAGGCAATTGGCCAAGTTTCTTTAAGACCGTCAAACTGGATCTCTCCCTGGGTGTAACATCCCACTACCTATGTACCTAGATAAGGTGGAATGTCGCCCCATCCAAAGGACCAGGGGTCTTTATAATAAGGTACAAAAGGAAAATGTCTAAATAAAATAATACGAAAATCTTATTACAACCAAAGGTAAAAACTTATACAAGTCTGAAAATTCAAAACTAACAAACATCACTCGAAAGAAATACAAATCAAAATAAAATAACATAAATGGAAGATCATCTCTTATTGCTTCAATCTGCTTAGTGTAAGCACTCCCTTGAAATCATGATATAAAAATGTATGAGAATGGCATCTCAGTAAGTCCCGTGTGTGCAAGTGTCAGATACAACCATTTCATGCATATAGATTTATCAAAATCATAAAATCATGTTTGTAAGTCAATTTCATCAATAACAGTCATACAAAGGAGCCTTGCTTAATGAATCCAAAATAGTTCACAATAAATCATCGTTTCGTCATCTTCATAACTCATAAGTAGGGATTGGCAATGATTCAAACAATAGTATCATAATCCAAATCATGGTTACCACTATGATAGTATCCTAATATATTCTTTCAACAATGGGCAGTGGGGGATCCTCCTACTAGAGTGAGATATTCCTCCATCTCTACACTCAACACTTCGATTGTCCAATCCGGATAAACAATGTCCACATGGACTAATATGCTAACTCGGACAGCCTGACTAAGTAGTACTGTCACCTCTCCAAGATCAGTTCGTTTTCTAGAGATAGCCTCCTGCCAGAAGACTCATTCTTGCATTTCAAGACTAGTACTAGTAGCCTACCCCCGCTGAGTACTCAACACTCCCTATTTAGGGGTAGAATCATTTTTCCTTTTCTAAAATTCTTTGATTAGCTTGACTGCAAAATGTGGTTTTTTCACAATAGCATTTCCAAATCGTTTAGTGATAAAGTAAGAAATCATTTTTCAGTTTGAACAGTTGAGATTTGACAAACTCATTTAGAAAAGAAGATATCCATGTTCTCAAATCAAGTATCAAACATCACATCACAACTCATCATTTTCAACCAAGTGTTCAACCATCTTTGTCAATCATCATATTAACATCAATTTAAATATCATTGTACAAAATACTTGCAAACATGTAACATTTATCAAAATAGTTATGCAGGGACTTATTTGGATAAATCAACAGCTAGACCCAACTCAATGATTGTCCTTACATCTACTCATTTCTTATCTAGAATAAATGATTCTATAATTAGAATCCAAACATTACATCTACTATTTCATGCAACATGAATTCTTATGATCTCAGTAATAAGCTAATTCATCCTTGGTATCTAGATGATTTAATTCATTAGATCACATAAAAAACTTTCTTCTGCCATGCTATTAATCATAACCGCACATTAATCCAAATCAAACCACAATATAACAATATTCATCATGATAAGATACACCAATGTCCTATCTCATACGTGCTTTGTCTATATCCTCGCATCAACATATTTATCATTCTAATCCATTCATGCTTTTATGCTAGACTCTGTAAGCATTCATAAGTGAATACTTTAAACATCAAATCCATTGAAATTAGTAAAGATAGGATCCTGATTACCTCTTAGCAAAATAGACTGAAGAACACGACAACTCCTTGATGACTAGCTTGAGTTCAAGGGATAGTTGAAGAGGTTGGTCCACCTAGATGTTCTTGATCGAGATTCACCAAGAAAAGGAGAAAACCAGTCCCTTATGGACGTGATTTAAGAGAGAAAAGAGAGAAAGAATGGAGAAAGAGATGGATAGAAGGATTAGAGATGGCTTACCTTGGATGTTGTTTCGGTTTTGGTGGAGTTTAAGTGTGTGCTGGCCGAAATCTTGGAGAAGGTGAGAGGCTTCTGAATAGAAAAGATTAGGTTTTGGTGTTTGGAGAAGTCCTACCTTATTATGGATTCTTGATCACAAGAACATGTTGGACAGCTTTGGTCATTCTTTGATTATTGAAACTTGGCAGTAGTTTGGGGATGTTGCTGTTGTGTTTTTGGTGCCTATGATAACTGAAAACTTAGATAGAAAGGTGGAAGAGAATAGTCTGGTTTCAGTTTCAATGGCGGCGAGAATGAGAGAAGAAAAAAATGAGTTTTTGTGTAGCTGTGTTTTTGCTTAATGACAAGACAGAGTTTGTGAAGGTTTTGGCTGGAATTTTTTGTGCAGATTGGGTGTTGGTTGTGGCCAAAATTCTGAAGGAAAGGAAGGGAAAATTCTGGTGTTTTTTTGGCTAAAACAAATTCTTAGATTGTTAAGGTTATCTTGGATAGCTTTACTTAGGGTTTGAAGAGTTTAAGTTGATCTCCAATCGCTCTTAAGGTGGCGACAGCTTTGAGGAGTTTTCCAAAAAAATACATGGGGCAATTAAGTTATTTGTTTAAGAAATAATTTAATTAATTTTCTTTATTAATTTGAGTAAATTTAAAAAGCTATTAGATAATTATTTTACAAGATAAAATTCTGGTTTTCTTTTTGTTGAAGCTAAAACCGAAATTCCTTTCCCCCCTCCCCTAAATTTCAAAAACATATATTCTAAAAGATAAATGCTTCATTTAAAATTCAGAATTTATCCTTTTATTTTTCTTTTAAAAAGTATTTGAAGAAAATTAAAATATGGAGACTTATCTCCTTAAGAAGTAGCGGCTACTTTGAAGAAAATAAGCTATGTATTTATATTCTTTATTTCCTAATAATTTACTGTGATATAGCTTTCAAAAATCTAGATTAGTAATATTTAAAAATTTCTAAAAGATTATGATAAGATATTAGAAATAAGAATTTAATTTATTTTCAAATACTTTATAAAATAATTCCCAAGATAAATCACACTTCTAAATTTTAGGAATTGTACTTCAAGGTGGCGGCTACTCTAGGAGGGATTTCGGCCAAGGCTTTAGGAAACATAGGGAAAAGAAAATAAAAGAAAGGACAGGATTTAAAATAACTAGGATCCGAACTCAAGCCGACCAAGAATTAAACACCAAGCGTTATCCACTAAACCACAACAACATTTGTGTAGATATTCCCCTAACAAATTCTCTTAACTCCTACTCACTTGCTTCATTTTCTTTCTAATAAATTCTCCTCAATAAAACAAAAGCTCAACTAACTTAAGTAACACAACTACATCATAACAAATAAATTCAAGGAATAGCAAACTCATGGAATTCATATATTCGGGAAAATAGTTTAAATCATCAAATGTAATTTAAAATGGTATGACATGCATGACTTTCCCCACATAATAAATGTGGTTGAATATGGGGTATTCCATGTGATCAAGACGGTGGAAAAAGATGAATTTTCACTGCTTTAGTTTTTGTTTATTTAGGACATCTCTTTAATTTCTGTTTCCTTTTGTTTATCTTTCCGTATTTTTAATTTATGGGATGTTTTCATTTTTCTTCATGATTATGTGTTTTTCATTATTGTTTCTTTCATTAAATAATAAATATAAAAAAAATTTCTCTAGGCCAAACGAGACATGGGTTGGTGCTGGGCCGAGAGCACCGAGTCGGCGATGGCTTATGTCGGGCCTCTTTTTAAATGGCCAATTTTGGCCATTTGTTTTCAAAATTTTCCAACTTCCCTTGATTTTTGTCTCAACCCCATGTCGTTTTTTCATCTCCAAACACCACCGGATCAATTTTTCCTTGAAAAGTACCAACCCAACATCAAATCTTCTTATTTTTGTTAAATCTGCAGATTAAATCTTAAAGAATCCCAACCTTTTCTTCAATAACCCACTTTCAAATCTCCTTTTCCAAGTGAAGATTTCTTCAAACGAATTGTACATTTTGTATGTCCATGCAGAGAACATAAAGGTATGATTTTTTTTTCTTTTTTACATTCTTACGGTTAAATTCTTGCCATGGATTTTTCACTACTTCTGGGTATATTTTTGGGCAAAAATTGATAATTTTGAGTTATAGGTTAAATTTGATTGAATTTGTGGCTCTATTATGACTGGAATGGCATGTGTTTATGGTTCACGAATTATTTTTGCTATCACATGCTCCATATTTTTGTTGGCTATTTTGGGATAATTAAGATTATTTGGTAATAAATTCTTGGTAAATAGACAATGTTATTAGCCATGATATATTCTTCATGAATTGTAATATGGACATGTTCTTCACATACTATGATATCTGGTTGTTCACAAGTTGGGAATATATGGTGGTTTGAACTGTGATGCTATATTTCTTTTTGTAGGATTTAAAAGGAGATTGGGACTTATTGATTTATATTGTGGATTGAGAAGGTTGTGGATTGATTAAAAGCTGTGAATGGTTGAGGGTTCTGTGTTGTATTATGTCGTAGTGGATTGATTGTACCAGGGTAAGGGTGTTGTTATATTGTTGTAATGCCTTATTATCATACTTTATTAATACCCATCTTCAAACACCCTCAGCATGCCTAAAGACAAAGGCCAATTTTCCAAAAGGGCTAAAGCCTCCATCTTCCTTTATCCCTACATCAATAGACCCCTTATTTGTAACATCCCTAGTCAAAGTACAGCAGAAGTATATCAACACCAGGTGTTGCCCCGTCCAGTTACCCAGGCAAGGGGTCTTTATAGCGGAAATCAACAGAGTATGCAAGTCCAGATTCATACAACAACCCATATTGATGGTCAAGTGCGCACAAGTAATAAAGAATTTCATACATGAAAGTTTCCATTCAACCTCAGTAATAAGGTACATTACCCAAAAAGGGAAACGTCTGAACCTATTCTGCTGTCACTGTGGTATCATCCTCTATCCTTAGATCCTTTCAACTCCGGATCCTACAAAAGGGTAAGGTAAAAAACACGTGTGAGTGGAAAATCACTCAGTGAGTCCCGTGTGTGCTAATGTTTTATTAAAGAGGTAGAGTACACAAAACTTTTATGAAATAACATATTATTCGTTCATTAGAAATGAATCCAAAACTCTTTAAAGAAGAGTGTATTCAGAACTCAATAATTTTTTTGGAAAACGATGTTTCAACTTTCAAATCATTGCCCCATTTTTTTTTTTCCAATCACAGGCACTTCTCCAACAGAAGGTCGGCCTGTATGCAAGTCCTACAGTTCTTGCCTTCGGCTACACGGTCTCTTGTGCCAGGGACTGTGCCTTACAGCACATCACCCGTGTCATGCCAGAACGGTGAGTAGCATACAAATGTACCTCACCTTACACTTAGGGATCTTTTACTTGCCACCATAAGCCAGGGATCCCAATCCTGATGTCAATCACCATTGAGGTGGCAAGGGATTGAACACACCGAGTGTACCCGCCAGGTATCATGTGAACAATCCACCATCATAATCAATAGGCAATTGCCGGGATCAAAACGGCTAGCCGGGACGACTCATCTTAATGTCCTATCGCTCTGTTTGGAGTAAGACAATCCCTAGAACTGATCGAGGTTACTTGGGGTCATCTATCTCTAACATGAGCTAGTACAAATATTAGAGCCCTTGCTGAGTACTCAACGTCACCATCTCCGCCTGACTTATCAGGCCAGAGGGTTATCTAATCTCACAGAATTTTCACATCAAAATAGTTTTTGGGGTAAAACAACATTTTTCCAAAATCTTGATGAAACCATTTAAAGGGTTCAATTCACACATCAAAATGTGTTTCTAAGAGTAATTGGGTCACTTTCCCGTACTCAAACACAAAAGTCATTTCCAAGGGTATTCAGGTCATTTTGCCAATACCCGATTCCAAAGACTTTCCGAGGGTAATCGAGTCATTTTACCCTTATCCGATTTGAAAAATATTCACAAGAGTTCCCATAAGGATATTTTGGTCATTTACCGAACACTCGAGTTGCAAAGGTTTTCATAAAATATTTTTCTAGTAAAAACATTTGGAACATTTACCCAATCCCCGATTCCAAAAAGAACTCATTTAAAACAATCCAGAATTCTAATTTCAAAAGAGGATTAAATTCAATGTTTCCAAACATATTTTCATAAAATGTCCCAAACGGTATATAATATAGCATTTCATGGAAAAATAAAGCACACTAACTTTAGAAAGAGTTTTAGAAATCTAAGGGACTCACCTCGTGTCCTAAGCAATCATTTCCATTCATGGCCGTTTAATCTTCGTTTCTACCGTTTTCGAATGTTCTGTTGACTGTTTATCGTTAAACTTACATCAAACATCGTTTTAGGGTCAATTCGTTTTTGGCCAAAAAATAGCCGATGTCTAGCCAACGTGCCCGACGGTTAGCCGACGTTCAACCATCGTTTAGCCGATGGGGCCGACGGTTAGCCGATGAGGCCGATGGTTAGCCGTCGGTCAAGGAAAACGTTTAACTTTCGTTCGTGTCATTTTTCTGTCGTTTGATCAATTCTTTTGTTTCCCTTTTTCCACATCCTTCCTCCCTTCATAAACAAGGGATTCACTTCATGTTTCCCCAATTAATTTCTCCAAAATCACATAAGTAGTCACCCTTAAGTCCATTCATTTTCGGACTACTTTCTGGAATTTCACTAGTTTGACACACTATTTTGTTTTACACATAACTTTCAATTTACAGCTCTGATTTGGCTCTATGATATACCAAAATGACCGTAAGACTCTTAAATTTTATTCAGTATAGGATGTTTTTATAGTTCTGGTTCCAGCATCACGGTACTGGGCAAAAACAGCCTCAGTAGTTTTGACTCAGTTTAACTATTCATTCTTTCCTTAACATTCTGCAATTTTCCAGTTTGACACTCTAACTTGTTTTGCCCATAACATTTAATCCACAAATCGAAATGATGTCAAACCAATTGTAAAATATCCTTAAGACATTCCTTTAAAAGTTCCAATTCATGGAGTACCAATTCCGTTGTCCATTTTGTTCAGTTTTGAACACAAAGTTTCAGTAGTAAAATCCCGTTACTGATTTTGCACCTTTTACTATTTTCACCATAACTTTTGATCCGTAAATCGAATTAACCTCAAACTTGTTCTAAAATGTCTCTATGATCCTTAGCTACAAATATATATGCCTACTTTGTTCAAATCCAAAAACGTTACAGATTTTCTGAACATAAAACCTCCCAGAATTTTCTGCACACAAGGACAGCTTTCACACAACTTCACCTAACTAGTTTCCATAATTCATACATAAACTTCTCACAATATATATACCGAAATGATCTCCATGCTTTATATAATAACTTTACTTCAAGTAAGGTAGATCTTTACCTTTTCTTTGCTGCGTTTGGAGGCTGAACAGTCTAAGCATCTTCTTGCTTTTCTCTCTCTCTCTTTATCTCCTCTCTATTTTTGGTTTCTCTCTCTCTTTCTTCTCTATTTCCTTTTCTTTTTCTCTTCTCTCTTTTCTCTCTTGTTTGCTCCGAAATTCTGGCTATCTAAAGCCATTTTAGTTGGCCTTCATGGCCTATATGTAGAGGAATATGGTCTTCAAGTCAAAGGTTCATTAAATGGCTTTAACATTTGGAAACCCTTGATTAGTTCACGTTGCTACTTAGGTGTTCTTTGGAATATTCAAGAGTTCTATGGAATTCTTCAGAAAGTTCTTGCATGAATGTTCTTGTAACCATTCATAGAATCAACACTTGGTGAGTTTTCATTGGTCCATATGGTGACGAAGTGTAGAAATTTCTAGAATTCTCAAGAATTAATGGATATTTTCTAATATTACATGGCCATGCATAATCAACCATGGTTAACTTACTCAAATCAAGATTAGCTTAATTAAGCTTGGTCAAATGAGGTCAAAAAGGTGGTCCAACTTGGTCAAACTTTTCATGCTTGTGGGCCATTGTTATTTATTTCTTGTGGGCCCTCTAAATTATCTCAACTTATCACAACCAATCAAATAGAAACACTTGACCCCATTAACCAATCAAATAGAAGCACTTGTCTTCATTAATCAATCACTAAACGACACTTATTTTCATCCACCAATCATAAGAAGCGACACGTACCATTTCCAACCGTAATTTTCTATTTTCTTCAGAAATGACCAAAATCGGGTCCGTAATGGAAAAATATTTTATTTCACTATCCAACTCCAAAAATTCCACTAAATCCATTGGTAACACTTAAATTCTTCAATTCTCTCTCTACTTGGTCAAATTCGCGGTCGAAGTCACGAACGCGGTCAAAATGACAAAAATGCCCTCGATACCCTGTGTAGTAAAACGTGCGTCTCATTGTACTGATCAATTTCTCTTTCTAAAGTACCCTAAAATTCTTATTTTATTAATCTTAATAGCCTTCCAAAAATTTATAGTACGAGTAGAACAAATCGAATAATTTCATCCAAATCCCGACAAAACTTTATTTCACCAAAGTATTCGTTTCAATACACCGATCAACTTTTGCTCTGGCCATTGATATAAATTCTCATCCTATTACAGGTAGTAGAAAATCGGGAGTAAGAAGGTGGGGTGTTACATTATTCTTACAATCTACTGATTTCATTGATCCTTCTTATCAAGTGTGGTACTCCAAGAGTGCCTCTAATAAAATCATTGTAGAACACACTTTTCCACCCTCTTTAGACCATGCCTTTAAGTTATGAATGATGTTTACACGATTGGGGTAGGGGCCTATTGTTCAATTGAAAGGACCCTATTGCCTTGTCAAATAAACAAATACACACTTAATCACTTTTCATTCGTTGTTTAACCGACCCAATAAAATGATAAGATAATAAAAAAAATAAAGAATAATATATACAACTCAAGGATGTGAAAATATGCAATTTAGACAGTTACTCTTAAAAACATGACAATGAATCATTTAGAAAATATCATAATCAATTATCATCTTGGTCTCATAAAGGAATAAATTACAACCACTTCGTTTGCAATCCACGATTCCCATTCTTCTAAGTAACTTTGTGGATATATTCTATCTCAACAGTCTTACTCAAAAGATGCATTAAAATCAATTCTCATATAAGCCTCTATATTCTTGGTGATTTAAAATATGAAATTAGTCAATGAATCCATATTCTAGCAATCATCAACTAATCATTGATTATCCAAGTTCTTAACAATTATCCCCCATTTCAAGCAATTTAAGAGATAACAAATATGAAATTAATTAATTGAAGTCATTATCAACCCCTTTTTCAAGCAAGTTAGCAACAAGAATCAACCAACAAACTTCATAATAAAACAAGTAATCAAATACCAAGGAAAATAATTAATTGATCAAAGAACTAAATTAACTTAAAATTATAAATCCAAGAATAATATCTAAATGCAATTAAAGAATTAAACTCATCATTGTTCAAGAAAAAAAAACAAAGGAAAGAGATAAATACTCATAGACAAGCTTTTCAATTTCCAATGAAAACTTCTTCAAAACCAATGCTCCTTGAATGACAAATTTCTCTAGAGAAAATAATGGTGGTGCACTTTAAAATATTTTTCTAATGATCCATATTGTGCACACTTATTTCTAATGTGAATGGCCTTATTTATAGGCTTACAAGTTTCCTAAAAATTCAAAACAAAGAAGTAGTTTCCAATTAGGCTTCTGAAAGCATTCACAAAATCCACTGCCTTTATTGCAAAGGATTGAGCACTCTATTTTGTTGTCATTTTGTATTGAAGAAACAATCCAGTAGAAGCTAAATTTGCTTTGTCAAGCCTCCGAAGAACAAGTCATTTCCATTTCCTTTTTGCCCGAAGCAAAGTGAATTGGATGCTTGAGTCATTGCCTTTTTCTTGCTAAAGCCGACTTAATCGAGCCATCTGTTCAAGACCGAGCCACCGAACTGCATTTCCCTTTTGCTATCGGCTCACTCGAGCTAAGCTTCTCTTCTATCGAGCTGTCAAAGTTTTCTTTCTTGTTGCAATCGGTTCACTTGAGCAGTGAACCATCCCCGAGCCGCCAAGATTGATTTTCTTGTGTTGCATCCTCCCTAGCATGTTACACATCCTTCCTATGATGTTCACATTATCCTTTTCTCATTTTTTTTGTTTGCATTGTTGATTTGTAGGCTTAGCCCACCAAGCTATCCTTTATTTTTCAGTTTTGTCTTCTTGTGGAGCTATGAGCCACGGCTTCTCTATTAAAAATTCTTCGAGAATTCAATTAATCCTCCCAGGATTTCACTTGCTATTTCCAATTCTTTTTCCAATTTCAGATTTCAGCTCCTCTGTTTCGTCTTCTATTCTGTTTGCTTTACTCTGTTTATCCAGTATAGGCCCGATGCAAGGTTTGGTTTCTTGGCCTGGTGTTGGGTCTTCACTATAAAATTCTTCAAACAACTCTAAATTCACCTATTGTTGTATAAAATCACAGAAAAATATTTTTATAAGTGAAATATCAAATAGAAAGGAATATGACTAGTTATTATATCAAAAGTGTCACAAAATATACTCAAATAACTAGGAAAATATTTGACAATTGAAGACCTATCAATTCCCCTACACTTGAATCTTTGCTTGTCCCTAAGCAAAGTACAAAGCACAAAATACAAATTTAGCTCTTCTCAAATTCATCCATACAAAGTCATAATTTCTTTTCCAATATTAGATAAAAAATTTTCAATCATTCAACCCTATAAAAATCTTTTTGAACTCATGCATCAAATCAAACTTATCAAGACTCTCACAATCAAGTTAAATAAGCTTATATTTTAGTCTAAGAAAATTATTTTACCCTTCAAGCCAAGACATAGATAACACAAATCATACAAGTCAAGTTGTTTAACCACTTCAAAACTCATAGAATCAAATTTGTAAAACTTTAACTAGAAAAATAAGGAGATGCTCATGTTTTTTTTTCATTGTTTTTTTCTCAATCACTCTCGTTTCTTTTCTTAGCCTCAAGTGTATGAACATTACCTTCACGCACCATATTAACCCCTAACATTTTTTTCCTTTGCTTTTTGGGAATTAGCCTCAAGAAAGTGTGATGCTTCTTATTTCTTCCCTTCCACTAAACGTATTGGCCCCTTTAAGCAATTTCCTAATAAGATAAGCATTTTCTTTTCAAATAAAATAAACATTTTTTCCACTGTTTTTTTTTCATGCTCACCAAAAGAAAAATGCACTCTTCCCCCCCCCCAATTCTTACCATCCTTATTCACAAACCTAAGTTAAACATATTTAGAAAACTATGAATAAAGAAGTAATCAACAACTCTTCCCAAATTTCTTCACATCATCCATATTCATGCAAGAAAAGTAGAATAAAATTCAAATATTAAAGCATAACCAAGATTAACTTAAATTGCCAAGACTTAACATATTCAACTTAATACACAATTTTACTCAATAAAATCAAACTAATTTGAATGACAAAATCATATCCAAAGTGAAAGAGAAAATTATAATCTTATCATAGGAAAAAATAATTTTTTAAAAAAAATTCCCATAGTTAAGAAAATCCATTGAATCTAAAAAAGTTACACTTGAGAAAATATTATATCCCTTCCTCACACTTAAATTAGACATTGTCCTCAATGGCTTAAAATATCACAGTAAAGCATAACCAAGGGACCAAAAATGTAAATAGGGAAAAGAAAATAATACTCTCTAAGGCAAATTAGCTTTATGAAAAGAGAAGTTCTCCTTCAAGAAGTCAAAAGAAGTAGTGTCATCAACATAAGAGGTAAGAAACCTATAATAAGAAAAATGAACACAACAAGTAAAAGCTTAAAAAGGAATAGAAAGAAAATAAACTAAAAGCACACTAAAAAATCAAAGAAAAAGAAAAAAAAAAGAGAAGATCAGAGCATTTAAGAACCCCCTGAAGTAAAACCTCCAGATAGGCCTCCAAATTGTCCTCCAAAAGAACCACCAAATCGACCACCACAACCTCTAAATAGATCACGAAGTCCTCCTTGTCTCTCCCAATATTGTCGCCAATAATCCCCTTGAATGTCTTGATTGAGCCTTAGATTGTGCAAAATATCTTTGTGACATTGTTGAGTGTATTCAATCCTAACAAAGCTTTGATCATTCCTCACCATCACATCAGCTATGCCTACCCTCGGTCCAACCATTTCGTCCCTCAAATGCTCTAAAGATGTATGGATGTTAGCTAGAATATTATTACTGACACTTGATGGTCGTCTAGAATACCATTGTGGTTGGGAAAGTTCCTCTTCTTGCTCAACTAGAAGATTGGGAATGTTATATTAGGGAACCTCCCTTGGCCTTAACCATGTAGATGTTGGATCATGAAACTTATAAGCGCAATGAGTCAAGACTCGTTCGGTGACTATATTACGTGAGGTAGTAAGTTCCACAAGTTTGTTCTCCATAGAAATATCAAAAGCATTCAAAACCTGTGAAATCAACAAGGGAAGAACAAATGCTTTAGTAGCAAGGCCATAAGTCGCCACCTCTCGCATAGAAGTTAGTAGCAATAGGGCAAGGGGAATTGGTTCTCCATGAAGCATTTTAGAGAGTATACATCAATGATTCTAAATTCATGAAAAACTACTCAAGAGAGAGCAAATATTGAAACAAAAGATATACAAAATAGCCCTCCATTCAGGAGACAAATCATTACGGGGAGAAAAGAAGAACCATATGCGAAGTTTTTTGGTTCCAAACCCAACTGTTGATAAGCAATATTAAAATTCCAAGGTGGGTTAGAAGAGATTATTTTATTATGGTGGTCAATTTCAACCTAAGGGCCACTATCATCCACTCCTAAAATGGTATCGAGTTGAGGCCTAGTCAAAATTATGGAGACATCTTTTACAGATATTCCAATTTGTTTCAACTGTCCTTGTATTTTGATTTTCATGTTTGCATAAAATTCCTTTACAATGGCAGGACAAAAGTTACCTCTCAAACCTAGAATAGGACCCCAACCAATCCTTCCAAACATCTTTGTTATATTCAAAGATCAATTAAGAGAAGGTTTGATTATTTTTTCAATAATAATCCTATTTGAGGCCCTAGAATCATACCACTCCTCACATTTTTTATCATTCAAATTCTTTGGATGAAAAGAAGGTAGCTCTAAAGATGGATAAAAAATTAAGGATGGTTTAGTACGTTTATGAGGTTTAAACAATTGTTTTATTTTAGGCATTGTGACTCAACCAAACATACTTTGCAAATGGTTCTCTTTTCAGTGAAAAAACTTTTTCCAAATGTTGGATTTTCAAGAATAATACTCAAAATGGGAATGTCCAACTCAAATAGCAACAACATAATGTCAAACTACATTTCCACCAACTTCAATCAACATAGCAAAATATGACAAGTATGCTCACCAATCATCATATTTGCAAAAATTTCAAAAAAAATGCATAGAGAACTTTAGAAACAATCACAAGACCAACTGTTAGTGTTGTGCCCTAGAGGCAATCACTTGTACGTTGTATATGACACATTTTATTTTAATAAAAGGCATTATTTATCTTACAGTTTCTTTTATTTACTTTTGTGTAAAATAACTGTAAGATAAAGTCCCTAGTACAATACTGTGTTAAGAAAATCATGATATGAGATTCCTACTACACACTATAGTATTAGTACTTAAATAGTCCCTAGTCATAGTATTAATGAGACAGGACATCATTAATGCGTTAAGACTAGCATGTGTTAGACTTCCGATTTGATCGAGCAGGTAGTTCTCATATCCATGAGTATTGAGATACTCAAAGTTAAAATATGGATGCTTGTTAATAGAACAAGTTCATTGGATGACTTAGCTTTGAAATAATCACATGGATAACTATTTAGTGCCAGTGACATTATCTCAATATAGCAAACGTGCAAGTATCATTAGACTTGAGATCTTCAAGTTACTTTGTTTGCTTGAGCATTGTACTTTGATTCCAATCTTTGGAGCTCGATCGAAGGCTGCCTATGGGATGGATATTGGGTACATTGTGAGGTAAACGAAAGTAGTTGAGAGGGTCAATAAAGGATTCACCACTTAGTAGGGCGAATATCTCACGGCCACTTGTAGGAATTACTACTGAGAAATCCTTGGCCAAGACAGTCGTGCATTGGAAACAATTCCAATTGTTACACATCTAGAGTAGTGGGTTCCTAGTACAAGTATTATTGTATTCGGGCGGAATTAATATATTACGGAGGGAGTTGGCACTAATTCGTACTCCAAACCGAATGAGATATTGTATGATGAAAGGAGTTAATTCCACTTGTAGTTTGTTGTTGAATGATTCATGTTAAGCCACTTGACTTCCTGGACTCTTGGGTAG